>JAMPIV010016174.1:5000-22500 GCA_024509875.1 Oreohelix idahoensis
TCATGCTTCAGTCAAGTATGGATGGTTATCTGTTAGTCTGTCCGTCTCTACTTGTGTTTCTACAAAAATGTACTTGATTTTTGAACCAACCTTTCTCTCCCCTCCAAAATTTTGTCGTTAAAAGTTATTTTTAGACACAGCCACCACAAATATCCCTTCTCTTCCATACTAAGTAGATTTGAACACCTGCGTCTCGAGGTCGTGTTTTTTTTGTGCAAATAGCGACACTTTTAGATTCAATACAGTCTGTCGATGATGTGAACAACACTGTCTTTTGTCATTATCTTCAATATTATCTATCCGTTTGTAAAATTAAGAACATATTAGTTCACTGCTCAGAATGGGCCATCCGGCCAGCTAATTTTTATATTCCTAACATTAATATTAAGAAAAAATTACTTTTTAATTTTTGTAATATTCCAAACATCTGCGTTTTGCCGCTGAATTCAAATCAAGGGCTTGGTATTGCAAAAGCGTCCAATAAATGACTGTGGCGTAACATATCTATGGTCCCTTCTGTCGAGTTGCTTACTTTTTATGTCAACTTGGGAAACGTGACTTTTCTCCGTCCCCCCCCCCCCCCAATTGCGTCTCCTTAGCCTTTCTAGTCTCACGCAATCTTTCCAGTCATATTTTTTTCCTTTTTGATCCGCCGTTCCCCTCCTGTCTAGCAAGTCAATTATTATGGAGGATGATGACCCGCGGTCTAGGCGATCATGTACTATTCGCAGCCTACGCATTATGTTTTTATCCTTAAATGTTATCTTTGGAGGTATTTTACCGTTGTATCTCTGTCAATTTCACTACACATCTCCCCACTTGAAAACATGCCTATGGCAAGTTTCAAAACCAGCGATACACATAGGTAAAATTACTCCTCACGTCTGCCACTACTCTAATTTTGATCACAGGGGTGCCGACTGAGGAAATCTGCACCGACATTCAATTTGCCTGGGATATATTGGATACTAAACTGATAAGGTTGAAGCAACAAAGACCACCTCAGCAATCTTGCGTTTTCATGCTTAGCCTGAGACAAGAACACGAGAGGCTGATGGTCCGTCTCCACCACAAAAGTCCTACCATACAGATAGATTTGAAACTTCTTTATTGCCCAGATTAATGCTAAACATTCTTTTTCGCTTGTGGAGTATCCTTGTTCCGCCTTATTCAATTTGCGGCTTGCATAAGCGACTGGTTTAAGTTCCCCATCAGGTGAAGATGATCTTTGCAACAAAGCCCCTCCGAGTCCTACATTACTTGCATCGGTTCTTAAGACAAAGTCCTGTGTCAAATCAGGCAGTTTGAGAATAGGCTTGCTAGTGAGTTTTTCCTTTAACTCTTGGAACGCTAGTTCACATTGTGCAGTCCAAATAATTTTATCTGGAAGTCCCTTGCGAGTCAGATCAGTCAGAGGAGCACAAATAGCGTTAAAATTTTTGATGTATTTCTGATAAAATCCGCATAACGACAAGAATGATCGCACGTCCTTTTTTGTTTGTGGCCTAGGTGCTCTCTGCAGTTTTTCCAAGTTCTTAGGATCAGGGGTCATATTACCCTGATATACAGTGTGTCCCAAGAATTCCAACTCTTTGCATCCAATACAACATTTTATTGGCCTAGCAGTTAAGTTCGCCTCCCGAAGTCTATCAAACAACATCTCCAGAGCTTCAATGTGTTCTTCAAATGTCTCTGTGGCGACGAGAATATCATCCATGAAATTCGTGATACATGGGTTATTCAGGGGATCCAACAATTTTCGCATCATCCTTGAAAACACACTCGGAGCATTTTTCAGTCCGAATGGTAGCATATTGAATTCATAATGTCCATCCGAAGTGCTAAAAGCCAAATAAGGTCTCACTTCAGGCTTCACTGGGATCTGGTAATAGCCTTTACTAAGATCCACCTTTGAAAAGTATTTTGCCTTGTTCAGTCTGGCAAATAACTGTTTTGTGTCTGGTAATGGATCCACTTGTCCTTCTGTGACAGCATTCAGTTTCCTGTAATCTATGCACAGTCTGTGTTCCCCAGACGGTTTCCTCAACAAAACGACACTAGAACTAAAAGATGATTCACTGTGCGAAATAATCCCCTCCTTCAACAAATACTCTATTTCTTCCTTCAATGCCTTCTCCTTCGCGAACGGAATAGAATAGGCTCTCATACAGATTGGGTTTGAGTCTACCAGTTTCGTGTCATACTGTAACAAATTTGTATGGCCTGGTTTATCTGTTAATACATCTGTATGTTCCTCCAGAACCTGTTGAACTCTCTCCCTCTGGTTTTTAGTCAGGTGCTTACTGACTTTTACCTGTGCTGCTGTTTCACAAGGATGTAATGGGTATTCATGTGAGGTGAGTGGTTCTTTTTGCATCTGGGTTGCAATAGCCAAGGTCAATAAGGGGGGGCTTTCCTGGAGTGGTCTGTCCAGATACTTCTTTAACAGGTTTACATGATAAACTTTCTCCTCCCCCTTTTTGCCAATTTTATAGTTTGTTCTAGACACCTTCTCTAGAACCGTATATGGAACTTGCCAACCAATTTGTAATTTATTCTGGCTTCGGGTAGTAGAAGCAGCACCTTCTCTCCGACTGCCAGTTCCCTGTCCTTTGCCTTCCTATTAAAATATGCTGCATGTTTCTTCCTGGCTTGTTTCAAATTATCATTTGCCAGTTTCCATCCAGCTTTCAAACGAGTGGTCAGTTCGTTCACATATTGATACGATGAGGTAACAGTCTCTTCCGCCTTCTCATCTGTCCAGGTCCTTAATAAAGCTTCTAAAGGACCTTTTATTGGCCTCCCAAATAGCAGAGTTGCGGGAGCCATCCCGGTTGAACTATGTGGTACCTCCCGGTACGCAAACAATGCGGCGGGCAGGAATTGATCCCACAGATCCGGTTTTTCGTGTGCCAGCTTTCTCAGGATAGAAATGAGAGTCCCATTGAACCTCTCTACCTGGCCGTTCCCTTGTGGATGGTACGGACTACAATGAAAGTGCCTGGCTTGAAATAGCTTAAAAACTTCTTCCGTTAGTTTCCCCTTGAACTGAGAACCATTATCCGTCAAGATTTGATGCGGGAATCCTAATCGGGTAAATATTGTAAGTAGTGCCTCTGCTACATGTTTTGAATCAATTGATGGCAGGGCTACCGCCTCTCCCCACATAGAGCAAGTGTCCACCAGAGTAAGGATGTAACTGTTCCTCCTCTTGGTCCGAGTGAGAGGTCCTACAATATCCACTGCAACCCTCTCAAAAGGTGTTCCCACTATGGGCATTTCCCCTAGAGTTGCAGGAGCAGTCCAGTGCTTTGGAGCTACCCTTTGACATTCTGGGCAGGATTTGACATATCTTTTTATATCCTCCGTTATCCCTGGCCAGAAGTAATGACAAGCTATACGCTGTCCTGTGGCGCTGATCCCCATGTGACCACTGAAGGGAATCGCATGCCCGAGTTCCATCACTTTATCTCTATATGAAATGGGAAGAACCAGCTGGTTGTGACCATTTGTTCCAGTTCCGGCCTTCCTGTATAAGAGTTTGTTCTTCATGAAATATTCCCCCTTGCTCGGAGGTGTGTGGCATTTGGGCAATTTTTTAAAACAGGGCTTGAGTGTCCTATCCTCAGCCTGCGCCTTCCTCATCTCCTCTGGATGAGCATTTATAGGTTCACCTTCTTCCTCCTTCTTCTGTGACCTGGTCTGCACTGTCGCCATGATCACCGGTTTCTCGGGATTCCCCAAGAAGACGTATCTACACCCCAATATCAGAGGGTAGATTGGTTCATCTATCACTGCTGCTCTGATTTCTCCTTCCACATAGCGAGTTTTCACCGTTATCCTTGCGATGGGAAGTGTCATGAGTGGTATGTCCTTAGTCGCCCCTTGTATTTCCACTGTTTCTGTGGTATACTGACTTGGGTCCACTAGGCTAGACTTCACAACTGAATCATAATCCAAACCTGTATCATAAAGGCACCTTATGGTGACCCCATTACAAATAACATCCTCACAAACTGGGGGTGATAAGGTTCCTGTTGTCCATTAGGATTAACCTTTAATCTTTGCGTCCCCGACTTCATTGCAGCAATGTTTGAAGGTTTCCTTCTACAAAATTCGGTGTTATGGTTATCCTTCTTGCACCATTTACACCATCTTTTTCCTTGGTTTCAACGGTTTTCTTTCATTGAACTTTTGGTCATTGAACTGTGAGTTTCTGTCGCGATAGTCATTTCTTGGCCGCTCAAAGTTTGTCCTACCTTTATTTCCCTGCTCTCTATTATCAAATTTATTAAATTGCTGTGGAGCTTTAAAATTGTCTATGTGCTTCTTCTTAGCACCACTTACCTCTGCCTGGGCTGCCTGATACCTCTCAGCAACATTTAAAATTTCCCCCAACTTCTCTGCACCTTGTTCCATGAGAAATTTTCTCATGTCTGGAGCCATGGACTCTCTCAATTGCTCAATCATGATCATTTCTTTAAGATCTTGGGTCTTCCCCAGAGCCGTCCATTTCTCCAAATAGGTTTCTAGTCTGGCAGAGAATTGGTGGTATGTCTCCCCAGACAACAGTTTGGCATTTCTAAATTTCTTACGATAAAATTCACCATTCTTCTCGTACCTTAATAACAAAGCCTGCTTTAACCTGTCATAATTGTCTTGGTCTTCCCTGTTCATTTTGGCAAATACTTCATAAGAAGTACCTCTCAATCCCTGTGATAGCTTTAAACTCCACCTCTCTCTCTCTAACCCATATGTAGTAGCTAATAACTCAAAACGTCCTAGGTACCCCTCTATGTCATCGTCTTTTTTCAACAAAATGGTCTAAATGAAACCCCATAGCTGAGTTTGAGGCTCCCAGACTGGGCGTAGCATCTGAGGCAAAAGGGCTGGCACCATTTTCAGGGGCCGGGCCTTGTAATTCCAGCTCCCTTAGTCGTAATTCGTGCTCCCTTTGCAACCTTCTATCTTCTGCTTCCCTTTCGGCCTTTTTTTCTTCTGCCTCCCTTTGCTGTAATTTTTCTTCTGCCTCAATCTGCAGCCTCTTAATGTCTCTATCAGCCTCAATTTGTAACCTCTTCTCTTCAGCTAACCTTTCAGCCTCTAATTTTCTTTCAGCCTCTTTTTCTAATCTCCTTTCTTCCCGTTCAATATATTTATCACATTCAGCCGTTACATATTGAATTAAAATTTGACCATCCATTCCCATCTCCTTCGCGGTGAGCACAGCAGCTGATCTAAATTTTGCCAACTCCGCCATACTTTTTAGACAATATAATAATATACAAGCTAAATCTCTAACCAGTAAATACACTAAGTACTTCTAATTACTATATGACTATAGTCTAACTAATTCTAACTAACCAGTTAACTAATTAATTATTACTGGCTGTGAAGATTCACCAACTTTTATCTGTAGGGACACTTTTAATGTTAAAGGGAATTTTACAATTTATTTCCCTACTTTTATTTCTCCCACCAGGAGATCCTAATATTACTGTTGGGCTAATTATCCCTGGACAAGACCCCAATATATGTAGTGGTGTTTGATGGTATTGTATGATGGTGATATTACTAAATGTAATTGTATGAGGCCAGCTGTGAAGGCTCCTGAGATAAGATGTAGTTGTGAATTGTCAGAAGGCCTTTCTTGCTACCACTACGACCTCACACTATTTTTTTTTTTTTTTAATGAATGTAGCTACGTAAAGTGTCTAGGGTTATGATATGTAGTGTGGTGTAATAGGTTATAGATATACCCACAGATATTTAACAAGACTAATAATATTAATAAATGTTAAAATACACTGAACTAACTCACGTGTGTAAAATTTTTTGATAGAATTATATTACATTTATTTTGTTCTGGATCAATTTTTTAGATTGACCAGAACTTAAAAGGATTTAGAGATTATGAAAGAAATGCATGGAATATTATATCATAAATGCAATAGTGTACATATATATGTACTATACTAGTTAGTTTTTATTAAAATGTTCTAGTAGTCATCTACTTGGGAGGATAGTTAATGTTTGTGCTGTTGGGGTGGCCTCATCACACCTGTCTATATTGACTACACAGTGTCCAGAAAAATGGTGGGAATTTTTATGGGGGTATTAGTAACTACAAAGCGTTGGTGAATGTCCAGCAGACCAGAGGCTCACTCATCTTGTAGTTGTAGCTCTGGTGCTGAAATCTGGTGGTCCCACCTCTCCGTGCTGGCGGGCAATAATGGTGGTCTCTGTCACAAGTACTGCACAGATACACTCGAGTAAAGTCACCAACTGAATAGACACTGCTTTGTTGACAACAGAAACTCACAGCTCTGCAATCAAAGTATGGGCCATGTGTCAAAATCTATTCTCTACCCACGTCTGGACACAACACTGACACAACAACCACATCATACAGACAGGTCAGATCTCTCTGACCAAACAGCACATTTACCATGGTGGTTTTACATCAGATAGATCCTCCCAGACTATAGATTCTGAAAAATATTTATTAGTTTTCTGCCCTAAAAGAGGATAGGTAATATGTTTCATTATTCTCAACACTTGATCTGTCTTGCCTAACCCTTGCTGGAGTTTATGTACATTGTTGGTCCCTAGACCCTGACTAGGGCGGGGGGTCTAGAGCAAATCCCTACTTGTTTGTAAGGCTAGATTTGATATGGCAGTATCAAATCACTCGAACATTAAACAATATTCAAAACATATAAAGAAATAATTTCAATCTTACCAGATTATGAATAAATAACACAGAATTGCTAGCAAAACTCAGCTGAGCTGCTGGCTATAGTATGGCGTCCCTAAACTTCTTTCACTTTCTTTCATATGGAAATCACCACACTTTAAAATCTGTGTCTATCACTGAACAACTATTGAAGAATGGCCCCACTTTCGCGTCTGAGCGCTAATGATATGATTGTCTGTGGCCAATCACTGCCTAGGTTTATTTTAAATTCAAATTTCCTACCCTAAAGTCATTTCAGTCATGCTTCAGTCAAGTATGGATGGTTATCTGTTAGTCTGTCCGTCTCTACTTGTGTTTCTACAAAAATGTACTTGATTTTTGAACCAACCTTTCTCTCCCCTCCAAAATTTTGTCGTTAAAAGTTATTTTTAGACACAGCCACCACAAATATCCCTTCTCTTCCATACTAAGTAGATTTGAACACCTGCGTCTCGAGGTCGTGTTTTTTTGTGCAAATAGCGACACTTTTAGATTCAATACAGTCTGTCGATGATGTGAACAACACTGTCTTTTGTCATTATCTTCAATATTATCTATCCGTTTGTAAAATTAAGAACATATTAGTTCACTGCTCAGAATGGGCCATCCGGCCAGCTAATTTTTATATTCCTAACATTAATATTAAGAAAAAATTACTTTTTAATTTTTGTAATATTCCAAACATCTGCGTTTTGCCGCTGAATTCAAATCAAGGGCTTGGTATTGCAAAAGCGTCCAATAAATGACTGTGGCGTAACATATCTATGGTCCCTTCTGTCGAGTTGCTTACTTTTTATGTCAACTTGGGAAACGTGACTTTTCTCCGTTTCCCCCCCAATTGCGTCTCCTTAGCCTTTCTAGTCTCACGCAATCTTTCCAGTCATATTTTTTTCCTTTTTGATCCGCCGTTCCCCTCCTGTCTAGCAAGTCAATTATTATGGAGGATGATGACCCGCGGTCTAGGCGATCATGTACTATTCGCAGCCTACGCATTATGTTTTTATCCTTAAATGTTATCTTTGGAGGTATTTTACCGTTGTATCTCTGTCAATTTCACTACATATATTCCGGCATCTAACTTCAAACCGATCAAATCTCTCTAGCACTGTTTGGGTTGGGAAGTTTTAATTCAAAATTACCCCCGCGTGCTCAAAATTGAATTTAAAATTTCACGCGTGACCTCCATATAATACTGCATAATACTTCCGATGATATCTATCTGCCTCTTCACAATCTTGTGACCAGGCTTTCCTGGCGTAATGTCTTCCGCCAAGATGTCTACTCTGCCATCTTATCTGCAATCATGATACAAAGGTTGAGACGATTATCCAATTATCGCCTTAATCTGCGTGCCTCCGCCAGACAGATGTCTGGTCAGACAATGTTGTCTTCTTTCATCGTAAGCACAATACAAGCTTGTGTCAACACGGTCATCAGCTTTTCACCGGGGTCAAATGTTGAATCGCCGCTTTTCAAAGGGTTGTCAGACTGAGAGAATAGAAAAGCGTATGACCGGTATAATTACCTGGCATTATCGCGTTTACCTTGGAGAACGTAAATAATTCTGCGTGTAAAGCAGATACGTCCGTAGGGAAGTAGCGTGTTAGAGACTTCACCCTACTAGATTCAGCATAGAGCAAAATAATGAATGAAAGGGCAAAAAATTGCCAAATAATAAGCGAATTGAATGGGAGAAAGAGAAAAATGAAGAAAAAAATGATACTGACGGAGTGGACGTGAGATCGCACAACCGCATCGTCACAAAGGACTGCCTTGTAATGTTATCAGCGAATTTTCTCAGTGTGTATTCTATCCACTCCAGCATCTTCTTCTCACCTCTTGTTCTACTCTGAGTTTGTCCGGTTCTTTCCATTAGTTCCCCATTGGAGATCCTGTCATAACCATTTCAATCCATCTATTTTGCACATACATCAATGAGCGGAGTAGCATATGTCAACAACCTACTTCACTCCACGAAAAACTGTTTGGAGATGTCAGGAACCTTGAGCTGACTACTACATGTATTAGAGTCATTAATATAGAAGTCTGAGGGCGAACGAGGAAGAACGTGTTCATGGGATACCCGGTTCAACACCATCTGCGTTATAATTATGGTATATAGTGTTCATCATTCTATATATCATATTACATTGGATGTTTTTCATGTGTGTTGGTTCTTCCGGTTGTAATTTATCTGCCGTTTGTGGTAGCGTTGTTGTTGATACTTTTGTAGCTTAACATTTCTACAAGAAGGTGTAGTCGTCACCATGCCCAATCTTCCTTAGTCGCCTATTACGACATTCCTGGCAGGTTAAATTGTTATTTTTCTTTGCTATCCTTTAAAGCCCCGGTTAACACACGAGCCGAAGTACTTGATATTTGTTGAATATTCCAACATTAAATTGTTCCTTTGCTTCTTGATTTCTGAGACATACCGTCCTAAACTGTTGTCTTCGATTCGCCACCGTAGCTAGGCGGTGGAGTCGTTCAGAAGGTCATAGGTTCCATTCCCGGTAAGCCTATCACTTCTGTTAGAAAAGATTAGAAAAATATCATTATGTATGAAAGACCAAATATTTGTTTGCATCAACGAATGACTAAATGAATGAATGGAAGCTGTCGTGGTTGAGTTTGAGTGTAGAGTATTTGTCGAGTTGGACAACAGTAGTGAAATCGACAAGGGATAGTGGACTGACAGAGTTATAGCTTACACACACAGAAAGGTGTAAATAGGAGATGGACTTGAGACAACCTGGAAGAAGATTTACCAAAATGATCTCTCTCTTTAAGCCTCAACTCACTTATGTCTGTCTAAGCATCTCCTGCTCTCTCTCTTTTCTCTTATCATACATAGAGATTATAGTAAAGAGCTAAAAACACAAATATGGATGGAAAGGTCGTGAACAGCGTATTAATAAATGTGTAAAATTTATTAAAGAAGAAAAGCATGAAAATAATGCATATCATCACAACAACATAAAATTACCTCAATAATCAAATATTCATCAAATAATCATATACACCAACAACCACACACACAGATCACCATTCATAAAACCTGTAGAACACAAAGAGATAAATAATCGAGTGACAGTTCTGCTATAGGCATGCTGGGCGGGTTTGATATTCTGGAAGCCGCAATGCTCTGGCTGGTAATCCAATAGGCGAGTAGAGAACTACTACTGCGTTTGGCGATTCCAGATTTAGCGTTGGCTCCGTTGCACTGCGTGAGCTTAACTTGGCGTTGACAAAAAGGGGTTTTGATTCAGGAACGGGGTTGACGATTCGTGACGCTAGCGGTATTCAGAACCCTCTAGATCGAAGAGAATATTTCGTTCTTCGCCTGACTGGAATCTGCTCTCGCGAGTCGGTCTCCTTGAAACTCGAAAAATGCCAAGAAATAGGCGAAAAACATTTAGTTCTGTGTTAATGTTTGCCTTATTTCCATAATGGTCTATCTCGGGCCAGGAAATTCACGAATGTCTTTGTCTATTAAAACCATTCTACTCTTATAGATCACAAGGGACGCTCCCCCCGAACACCTGGCGTGCGTATTTCTACAGAAGTTCGGCGAAAGACGTAATCTAGAGTAAGACAAAAGAAATCGTTTGAAAGTTCCCCAGGTAGAGAAATGCATAACATTATGCTCTCTCTTGTCTAAGGGGCGAAAACCCAAAGACTGACCGCGGGTTGTTATCTTCCCCTGGAACAGATCACACTCGTTACCCAGGCCTTAAAGGGTACCAGCCGCTCGTCATCAAACGTTTTAAAGCGACCAGAGAATTTCCCCTGTTGGGACCACAGAGGATACCCGCCGCTAACGAACCGTTTCTGAACCGACTTTGGCTCGTTCTAACACTTAAAGCGGACCCGAGAAATGTTTCTCTGGTCGAACAGGTGCGTTTAGATAACATTACGTCTAGCGTTAGCTGACCGCAGCTGGCCAGCGTAAACAACCTCGGGTGGGGTTGAGAAGGTGAAAAAATGTAGGTAGAATATGAAAGAAACGAAAATACAAAATGTCTCGAAAAAACAGAACATTTAAAGGAGTAATCAAATTATGGACAAGATGGTAAAATAAATTATCTTTCACGTGACAGAAGCACATACGAATGAATATGTGAATAATTGTGTCACAGACTGCCCCTCTCCCCTACTTTGCAGTAGTGGTCCAACAGTGGCCAAAACTCGACTATCTAAATGGGTCGTTACAGGTGTCTGCCTTCGCATAGGATTACTATTGGCAGAGCTGTAAATAGAAGGGTAATGACGCTTCTATCTCAAGGTAGTTACACAAGGTAATTCAGAAGTCAAGAACAATGCGGCATAGGTCAGAGCAATTGTTAACTTATATCTGATCTGTCGCATTTTGTGAAGAATTAAGCAATGGTTTTTAGCCCGTTCAAGCCCCCAGCTGGTGTAAATCCAGCGAAATTCTTTTTATAAGTATTTGCTCTATAGATGTTGTTATGATTAAAATTCATAACGATTGTGTCGATATCATTAGGTAGCTCGACAAGGCTCCTTGTTTGTTTATTTTATACGGAGTCATTTATTAATGCAGGAAGTGACGTCATGCCTCTAAGGTGATTTTGGCAGACGTAAAACTAAGAACGCAGAAGTGCAGAGATCGTCTGCAGGCCTTCTACGATTGTGTGTCATGGCGAGTGGACGCATGTGTTTGAGCTCCTGAAAATATATTATTAGGGTACATCCCTATGTTATTCCATCGCTAGTACATCAAGATCTTCTGTGATATGTATCTATTATCTTCATTTAAAGTGAGTATGGATTCTCAATGTTGAGTATTGTGGTGAAGTGGGATGTTATAAATATTTATAAGGGACTTAGTGTACTGACTGAGATCAGCTGTGAAGGTATATATATATCTAATAAGAGTAGTATATTATATATATAACCTTACTTGCTACCACATATCTATATATCTCAGTCAGAATTATTCTGGAATAGTGTGATGCTACGTTATGTGTCTAGGGTATGAGTAGGGTGAAGTGTAAGTCACAACAACAGACAGATAAACAATTTAATTTAATCCACTACTCTTAACAACACTGTGACACTCACATACATATAACACTCTATGAGAATAGCTTAAAGAAGTCACTAGTAACGTTTCAAATAACAATATGTATTCATTACTGGCATGAATGAATATGTGTCCTGATTCAACTACAAGGGAACCAGGAATCACAATCAATTTAAATTACAAGTTATGTACAGAATGTATTTAATATGAATATTGTAGTGACATATATTATTACCAATGTTCTATGTGTGTCAATTGTGTAGTGGTAAAATGAGGTAATACTGGTTTTGTTTTGTTCAAGCTCTGTTGGTATTTGTCATCATGACTTCAATAGTTTGTCTTTAGGGACTATTATTGGAGATGTTCACAGTTCCTGATTTTAAGACAAGTAAATTCCCCTCTTAATGTTGATTTTTTATAAAGTTATTTCAAGATGAGGGGACATAATGTTGAGCTCAGCTGGCCAACTCTGCTTATCTTTAGTGATGGCGGCAGGAAAGGACTCCTCTGCTCGAATTCTCCTCTGGGCTCAGGAGACACCTCACTGATAGCTAAAAAGACCAAGGAGTATGCTGTCCGACTCTGGATTCAGCAAATCTCTGACCAGGTGCTGCTCACTACCATCAAGACCACTGTCCCACAATTTCATGGAAATAAACACAGATACGTTGATTAGCAATGAATTCTGGCACAAACTGGCACAAATTCCGTTCTGCCTATGTTCCAGGCTTTTATTTTAGCAAAAATGTGAGCTGGCTTCAACGTACTGTCGCTTTATCAAGCTTATTTGAATTAGTGGTCTCGAACTAACGCTCCCAAGTGTGTATATCAGCGAGACTGGCCAATGAGCCACGTTTCGACAAGTGTTTGAAAAAATGTTATCTTTTCCCGTCTCCCCTAACAACCAAGATAGTATTTATAACCCGACCAATCGTGGTTAGGCTTTCATTTGTTGCGCTCCAATCAATTTGGAGTTTACATGGTAGGCTATTTATGTAACGTAAGGTTTTTTCAAACACGTTATAAAAAAATTTTATGAGCAGAAATGATTTTATGCTGTCAGGCACCCCCAATATTTTATTTTGGGTATAATTTATTAATTCCTGGACTATTTGCGTAACGTTTTACATATTATTTGTCAGCAAACCCTAAGGAACCCAAAAATACTAATTTAAAGGAGCTACGTGGCTGCGTTCAAAATATGCAATTTCTTCTATCTCCTGTTTAGAAGATGTGCTGTCTGGGTACTGTTATGTGTTCAAACGTAAACCCATATAATGTTGTCTTTTCTAATAAGAGTCTGTTATGATTTATAAACCTAACTCTGGGAAAGGGTAGTGTATTTTATCACTGTCCGTCTGAAAAAAAATTAGTGCATGTAGACTTACACGCGTGATGGTAGTAATTGTGTATCGCGCGAAGCGGGTTTAGTGTTCGGCTTTCTGCCTCTCCCTTCTCTTTTTATCCCTTTAGTCCATCTGTTCGTTCGTTTTGGTAACGCAGTATAATTAATGTTAGGGTTAATTTAGGTCATTACGCAGTACGTCTCAATGCTTTTCCAAGAAATACAGCACACGTTTCATTGAAGAAGGCGGGTAATAATACAGTAAGCTTTACTATCAACGTGAAAGCGTTACAATTTGCAGACGAAGCAGAAAACAAGGGGGATTTCGAGTACATTCTTTGGGACAGCACTGTCATTTTACCATTGCTCTTCTCTTTATTAATTTTATTTGTTAGGCTTTATATTTACCTAATAATTTATATATGTGGATTAGAATATTTCATGACACTTCCCCTCTTAAAACAGACATTATATGTCAGTCCTTTATTCTATATACACATAGAGAAATTTATTATTATTTCTGGGGTTTACGGTGATTCTCATCACACGGATGGCGGCTTAAAAAATCCGCTCCCAGATTTGTTTTTCCAGATATATATTCAATGCTAAAATTATATGGAGCCAGAAGCAAAGACCATCGGAGTAACCTAGAGTTCTCATGCTTAGCCTGTGCTAAAAACGATAAAGGTTTGTGGTCAGTTTGCAACTTAAATGCCTTCCCATATAGATAAATATTGAATTTCTTTATTGCCCATATTACTGCAAGACATTCTTTTTCGCTAGTTGAGTAGTTGATTTCAGCTTTATTCAACTTTCTGCTAGCATATGCCACTGGGCTTAATTCCCCATCCAATGCATCTGATTTCTGTAGTAAAGTTGCACCTAGCCCAATACTACTTGCATCCGTCCTTACTATGATTCTTGACTTAAGTCAGGTAATTTCAAAATGGGTTTACTTGTGAGCTTTTCCTTCAATTCTTGGTAAGTCATTTCACATTGTGGTGTCCATGTAATGCGATCTGGAAGTCCTTTACGTGTCAATTCCGTTAAAGGTGCACATATGGAATTAAAGTTTTTGATATACTTCTGGTAGAAACCACATAATGAGACAAAGGATCTCACGTCCTTCTTGGTTTGTGGTCTCGGGGCTTTCTGTAGTTTCTCTAAATTCTTTGGGTCAGGGGTCATGTTTCCCTGACAAACTGTGTGTCCCAAAAATTCCAATTCTTTACATCCAACGCAACATTTGGTTGGTCGGGCTGTTAAATTTGCCTCCCTAAGTCGATCAAACAGCATGTTCAGAGAGTCAATGTGTTCCTCAAATGTTTCTGTTGCTATAAGGATATCATCCATAAAATTTGTTATACAGGGATTATTCAGAGGATCCAATAATTTTCTCATCATTCTAGAGAAGACACTAGGCGCATTCTTCAATCCAAATGGCAATCTATTAAACTCATAGTGTCCTTCTGAGGTACTAAAAGCTAGGTATGGTCTAACCTCAGGCTTTACTGGAATCTGATAGTATCCTTTACTCAGATCCACTTTTGAGAAATATTTAGCTTTATTTAGTCTGGCAAACAGCTGATTTGTATCCGGCAATGGATCCACCTGTCCTTCTGTAATAGCATTCAGTCTCCTGTAATCTATACAGAGTCTATGTTCTCCAGAGGGCTTCCTTAAAAGTACAACACCGGAACTATACGAAGACTCACTGTGCGAAATAATTCCTTCCTTCAACAGATAGTCTATCTCTTCCTTCAAAGCTTTTTCCTTAGCAAACGGAATCGAATATGGTTTCATACAGACAGGTGTGGAGTCTATGAGTTTCATATCATATTCCAATAGGTTTGTATGTCCTGGTCGGTCTGTTAACACCTCTGCATGATTATTTAGAACCTGTTGCACTCTCTCTTTCTGAGTTTTCGTTAAATGTGTACTGATTTTCACCTGTGCTGCTGTCTCACAGGGGTGTAATGGATATTCAAATGATGAAAGTGGTTCCTTTTTCATCGCCATGGCGATGGACAAGGTCAACAAGTGTGTCTCTTCCTGATGTTCTCTTTCCAAATATTTCTTCAGGAGAATCACATGATAGATTTTTTCTTTCCCCTTCTTATCTATCTTATAATTTGTTCTAGACACCTTCTCTAGAACTGTATATGGACCCTGCCATCCAATTTGTAACTTATTCTGACTCCCGGGCAAAAGAAGCAGTACCTTCTCTCCCACAGCCAAATTTCTGTCTTTCGCCTTCCTGTTATAATAGGCAGCATGTTTCTTCCTGGCTTGTTTCAAATTTTCATTGGCAAGTTTCCAGCCAGTTTTTAACCGAGTGGTCAGCTCATTCACATACTGGTATGAAGATGTAATGTTTTCCTCTGCCTTTTCATCAGTCCACGTTCTTAACATAGCTACATATGGACCTTTAATTGTGTGGACCTATTTGTCCATGCACCGGTATGGTCTCTTCCACTTGAAGCTTTATAGTGATGATTTTTCCTCCCAGAATTATCATTCACAAAACGACCGCTACCAATTTTTTTCTTGGGGCTTTCTCCCCTCTTAAAATTCTTGATGAGAGATTTCCTCTCTACATCTTCTTCCTCCAGTTTGTTTAAGTCCGATTGAGGGATTGTCGGCTTATCCTGGGGTAAGACATCCTTTTGCACTCTCCGCATAGTGGCCATTGTAAAACAGTTAAGTGAAGCTTGTCCGTGAAAAGGGGCTTCCCATTTCATTTGGTCCACTTTATCAAATCTATTTTTCTTTTTATTGTCAGGCCTGATTTTGCCTCGGGGCGTGTCCAGGTCCTGATCAATGTTCCCACTTGTGGGTGTTCCCTCATGTGCTATGCTACACCTTTCTACAAAATTCTCAATGTCCCATCTTGCTTTGGGCCAATAATAATTGTGAGCCACCTTTTGAATGATGGTACCTATCTTCTCATGGTCCCCATCTGGTTTCACATGTAGGCTCCTTATTAATTCTGTTCTGTATCTTTTTGGAAGAACCAGCTGTCCGTGACCATGGGATCTAGTTCCAGTCTTCCTATACATCAACTTGTTTTTCATGTAAAAATCTCCCTTGCCTGGAGTTGTATGACAAGTTGACAATTTTCTGAAACAAGGCTTGAGTGTTTTATCCCCAATCTCTTCTGGAGTGGTATCCAACATAATATCCTCCTCCTGTCTTGAGGTCGACCTGACCTGAAGGGTTGCCATATACACAGGTTTCCTTCTGCAACGGTCAGTGTCATGATTGTCCATCTGACAATTTTTACACCACCTTTTTCCTTGGTTGAAAGATTTTCTTTCATCATATTTCCTTTCATCGAATTGTGGGAATTTATTTTTATTGTCATACCGTGGCCTATCAAATTGGTGCTTACCTTTATTTTGATCCCTAGGATCAAATTTATTAAAGTTCTGTGGTGCCCTGAAGTTGTCCACCTGTTTCTTTTTATTACCTGTTACCTCTGCTTGAGCTGCTTGATACCTTTCAGCAACATTTAGCAACTCACCCAGCCTCTCTGCACCTTGTTCCATGAGAAACTTTCTCAGGTCTGGAGCCATGGACTCTCTTAGTTGCTCTATAAGGACCATTTCCTTAAGATCTTGGGTTTTCCCCAGAGAAGTCCATTTCTCCAAGTATGTCTCTATTCGTGCAGAGAACTGGTGATAGGTTTCACCTGACAGTAGTTTAGCATTCCTAAATTTTTTTTTCCTGTAAAACTCTGCATTCTTTTCATACCTTAACAAAAGAGCCTGCTTTAGCATGTCATAATTTTCCTGATCACCTCTGCTCATTTTTGCAAAAACTTCATAAGCTGCCCCACGAAGTCCCTGAGATAACTTTAAGCTCCACCTTTCTCTCTCCAACCCATACGTGGTAGCTAATAGTTCGTACCTATTTATATAGCTCTCAATATCATCGTCTTTCTCAACAAAATGATCTAAATGAAAATTCATAGCTGAGATTGAGGCTCCTTGAGTAACCGTAGCATCAGAGGCAAAAGGACTGGCACCATTTTCAGGAGCATGGCCTTGAAACTCAAACTCCCTTAGTCGTAACTCATGTTCCCTTTGTAATCTCTTCTCCTCCTTTTCTGCTTCCCTCTCTGCAGCTAATCTCTTCTCTTCCCTTTCTGCAGCCAATCGTTTGTCTTCTCTTTCTGCCTCCAATTTCTTAGCCTCAGCCTCAATCTGCAACCTCTTACTTTCCCTGTCAGCCTCTAACTTTCTTTCGGCTTCAAACCTTCTTTCTTCGCGTTCAATAAATTTGTCACATTCCGTAGTAACATAGGCAACCATAACTTGCCCATCTAATCCTAACTCTTTTGCAGTCTGAACCGCAGCAGATCGAAATTTGG
>JAMPIV010016174.1:27500-62500 GCA_024509875.1 Oreohelix idahoensis
TATATCTCTCATTCTCAGTTAAATCCCAGATTATAATTCCGACGAAATTTCCAATGAGAACCATTGTGCATTCCCGCTCTCACTGTTCACCAATACAATCTCTTTTGCACCATATGGGTAGGGGTGTTAAATCATACTTTCCCTAGCGTGTTTAAAAAAATTACATTTTAAATTCCAACACGTGACCTCTTTCTAATAATGCTGTAATACTTCCGCCAACTCACAAACAAATCTGTGAACATATTTGATGTCCAGATGCTCCCTTCCAATATCCCCCTCCCCCCCAAAAGGGTATCTGTAAAAATTACACAGGGATGGCCCGGCGAAAGCTATTATCTCATTATCACCTGCGTTTTCGTGCCACCGCCAGACGGATCTCTCAGACAGACAATATGGCATTCTATTCATCACTCGTACGAGACCGTACTGTGTCAGTAAAGAGTGTCTCTAACAAAGGTGACTAGGCAACTCAGGAGATAAACAGCTGACCGATGGAATAAACCTGGTATTGTTACAGTTCACATGGCGGAACTAAAAAACGTCTGGTGTGCGGTCACAGCAAAAATAATGAAAGTGCATGAAATATGCCAAATAAAAAGTGATGAATGAGAAAAATGAAGAAATGAAGTGATACTGCCGGAGTGGATGAGAGTTATAAACAGTACACAACTGATTTCGTCACAGATTGAATGATTGATTGAATGATGATGATAATGATGCTGATGATGATCCTGATGGTGATGATGATAATAATGATGCTAATGATGACGATCGTGATAATAATGATGCTGACGATGATGATGATGATGATTGCGACAAAACAACCTCGAACGCCACATTTACTTGTGCCATCCTATAATTTATTCTGTGCTCTTCACTTTAGTTTTCCCACCTCTGACAGTATTTGGTATTTTCGATTCATTGTTTACACTCCCTTCCCTCAGTTCTGGTTATGTCGGGACTTCAGCGGCTTTTCTTTGCTGATTATGGTAATCAATGTCATATTGACAACTTGGATCGGTAGAGAGAAGTGTGGTTTAATAATGTGTAACACATTTTCCTGCCTGACCGTACATGGGTGCGGCCGATTAATAAGTAACCAACTTTGGGATGACCACAGTCGATTATCTTATCGCTGGAAATGTCTCTGTTGGACCATGTTGTTGTCAGTGTTTGCTGGGTCAGGTGAATGTCATAATAGCTTCCGGACAAGACTTGTCGGAAGAATAATTATCCAACTTGAAAGAGATTACCTGTGATAAATTTTGAAGTCGTGAGTATAAACATGATCGATAATAAACAGAAGCTGGCATGCCATAAATGGTGACAGTAAACAACATATTTATTTGTGCGTTTGTTACGCAGGAATATCTCGTGAGAGAAGGGGAAATATACGCATCTTGCATGCTATTGGCTTGTCATTTGAAATGTAAAAATACAACATTTTTGATTGAAGCCTTGTCATATAGTAGCAATCTGGATGTGGGACGTATGTTACCTTATAACTTAGCGCCTTGTGAGTTTATCGCAATGTGAAATTCATCTCGTCAAGAAGATAGCCAGACAAGCCAGAGAAAGAAATAGGATCAGGATCCACTTTAAAGGACCGGACAAGGAGTTTGAGCATCTTGCGACTTATTCTCAAGAAAACTCTTCCTTCATTAATACAAAAAGCCCGGAATCATAGGAACCTGAGCACTTAGTCATAGTTAGAATGTATTGTAAATTAACACCCCAGACCACATGTAAAAGGCATCTTTATCAAGTTGCCTTAACTATTTCTCTGAGACAGCAGCCAGTCTGTATTCCCAAAGAATTCTGGGGTAAGTTGTTCATTTTATAATTCTATATTTTGCATTATTAACATGTGAAAATTGATAGTGGATGTCCAAGTCATGCGAGGCTGGCAACCTCAGCATATAGAATGATGGTTTCATGAACAACATCTGCAAAAGTGGGTGACTGCTTTATGCGGGTTTCTCATTAATAACCAAAAGCAGAGGTAGTCCCAAGTTCCATTTGGAGCAGGGAGTGGATGATGATAGAACTGTTGTACATACTTATTATATTAACCTTTTCAACCAGTGCAAATGTAAATGTAAACATGTTCAATATAAATGCAATGGATGTTTTCCGCTCACTGGGATTGAAATTAATGCTCAGAGCGAGTAAAGTTCTGAGGCAGATAGGATGGTGGAATGAAAAAGGGGGACACCTGATTTTCGTACCAGGAAACCCAATACACAGGAGGGTATTTGTTTATCTCTTATTTCATGATACTAGTCGGTGGTACCAATTGGTTGGGCTATTTGTAGAACAAGTGTGTGATATAAGTGGCCTGCAGTCAGAACTAGACACATACAGCAGACGGGTCTTAATAGACGCTGGACCATCTTAACAATGGCTCCACGATACTACGAGGAACGTGTTGCGGGCACCATACTTGACCAGTGACGAGAGTGAACCAGTCCATAAACTGCAAAGAACAAGCGTCGGCTGGAGCAGAAGCCAACCGACATCTTACTGGCAGCTAAGTACCCATTCAAAGCTGCCAAGTGAACTCTCTATTTTCAAATCAGAAAGAACTGTTCAAAAGACCAGCACCTATGAGAAAATTGTAAAGGCTCTATTTAAATTCACCCCCCCCCCCCACCCCCACCTTATTTATTTTACAATTGTTAACGATAACTGACTATTAAATTTTGTTATGTGTAAATATACACATTTATAGTTGATTTAGTCATTTTGAGTAAACTGCACCCGTTTGCTTCAGTCATTTTAAATACTTATTACAGAGCTATTTATGTAAAATTTTACTGAGTTAAATCAGTTGGGTCTCATCAGAACTAGCAAAATCCTACTCAGAGAAGGTCAGGAAAGATAAAAAGTTTACACAACCTGGATCCTGTCAGCAGTTGTACTTGATTTCTTTAAATTCCTATGAGGCTCCCTAGAATTAAAGCACCTTTCTTCAATTCACATCCCTGCCAAGAGTAATCTCGAGCGAAAGGTAGACATATTTGAAGACCTTCAGTAGATACTCTGAATTTTGGCCACTGTTAGACCATCCATCACTGCAGAGCAAGGGAAGTAAATCCCGTGATACTGATGCTGATGATGATGATGCTGATGATTTTGGTGATGATTATGATGGTGATCATGATGAAGATGGTGATGACGAGATGATGATGATCAATATAAACGAATTACCCACTTTCGTTTACCTTACCCGTACCGTTTTAGAACAGGAAATTTAATAAAACCAACAAAACGAGTTTTCAAGGCGAGTGGGCGGACACAAACTTAGAGAATGACAAATGAATTATTTAGATCACTTAACGTTTAGTTTAGGGTTAGACGAACATTCATTTCAATTGTACAATTAATCTATCAGTGTGCTATGTCTATTACTAAAATTAAGTGTTATGTCTGGAACTTGCGCAGGTTAAGTTAACAAAAACGTTGCCGCCGATCAGAAAGATTGCAAACAATTGATACAGAGCCACACCGTGCAAAATAGTTTCCCCCCCCCCCCCCCCCCCACACACACACACACACATGTACGAACGAACGAACTTTATGTTCACATTGATGAGAACTCGGCACGCAGGTCCGTCTATCATTCTGTCCTTCCATTCTCTCATCTTTTATACTGTACCATTTCTTCTCATGTGCAGTGTAAATATTAGCGTAGTTGAAATATAATGTAACAGTACAATAAAAATATACTCAAATTTACACAACTTATTTTAATTAAAAAATAAAATATATTAAAATGGAAAAAAATCATACCCAAAATCTTTATAGAATAGTATATGGGAACGTAATTGTAATAGGGGGTATGTAATCTACACTCATGATTTATTGAAAAGTCTGTGTGTGGCGTTACCTCCTGTGATCTGTCGTAGTGGTCCACGAATGGTGGTCAGAGATTTAGAGAAATTGATAATTTAGAAAAGGACGTGATGATATTGCAATGGTCGTAATCCTTTGCTCAAGAATATTCAATCGCGGGTTAACATACAAGTACCATGTTGATCTAATCGTACAAAAGTGAAACAGAGGTCTTGCAGCCCCCAAAACAATAGCCGCAGTGCACCTGGAACAGAGACTGCTGTTTCTCCTGCATAATCAGTTAGTCATGTCTGTCATCGCGTATGGCCTGGAAATACTCACGCTGTCAATATCACAATGTGAACGATTAGAACGAATTCAAAATGAAGGAATGCGTGTAGTCTTAGGCTGTACGCGAGATACCCTCATCGTGACGATGCGGTACATGCTCGGATTACTGTCGATTAGATCCACTTTTGCGATGGCCCAGTCAAAAGCCTAAATGCGAGTAACCACAGACAAAAGGCACCCCTTACATGGAAACATAACTGACATTCAGGAAGCGAAAATAAAGTGGGGGATGTCATGGATGGCACAGGCAGAGGCAACGATTAAGCAGTTGAAAATATATTCAAAGGGACAGAAGGAAGTAAATCAGATGAGAACTGGACTAAATACCAACAAGTCATTATCAGCCTTGGTAGAGAGTTACAGAACTTGGGCCAGTGGAGGGCACAGATGGAAATTGATCAACTGATAAATGATCATGCTGGAGATGATGATGCCATTGGGTACACTGATGGGTCTGTAATCCGTGGTGAGAAATCAGAGTGGAGCTTCTCTTCTAGAGTAAAGGGCAGAATCGTCGCTGAACATAGTGGGGCTTACATGACAACAACCTCCAGCATGAGAGTGGAGGTAGAGCAGCTGCACCCTGACAGTGGTTGTCTGATACCTCATTAACAAGGGCGGTTATTGTGTCAGACTCATAATCCATGCTTCGGAAGGTCCTAAGTGGATGGCTCCGGCATGAATGGAAAACCTCCATAGACGCATCGAATCTTCTGGTGTGGGTCTACTGTCCTAGTCATGCAGGAGTACGCGGCAAAGAAAGAGCTGATAGATTAGCTTCAAGAACACCCATAGAATGT
Source organism: Oreohelix idahoensis (assembly GCA_024509875.1). Taxonomy (NCBI): domain Eukaryota; kingdom Metazoa; phylum Mollusca; class Gastropoda; order Stylommatophora; family Oreohelicidae; genus Oreohelix; species Oreohelix idahoensis. The sequence goes on from JAMPIV010016174.1 coordinate 32,486, forward strand.
GCATTGGATATGGATAAGGGAGAGATAATGAGAGCAATTGTCACGGGATTTACTCCCTTTGCTCTGCAGCGATGGTCCAACAATAGCCAAATTTAGAGTATCTAATGCGGATCTTCATAGGTATCTACCTTCGCTCAAGATTACTCTTGGCAGAGTTGTGAATAGAAGGATGATGATGCTTCTATCTTGAGGAAGTTTTCGTAAGATATTTCAGAAATCAAGAACAATGCTGCATTGGTCAGAGTAATTGTTAACTTTTTATCTGCTCAACAACTTTTATGGAGAATTCTTATGTATTTTAGCTCTTTCAAACCCTCAACTGATTTAATTCAGTGAAATATTAATTTAATAGCTCTGTTTAGGCGTATTTTAAAATGACTGAGACATAAAGGTGCAGTACACTCAAAATGATTAAATCAACTATAAATTTGTATATATGCAGATAACAAATTTAATAATAAATTATACTTAACAGTGTAAAAACAAATAATTCTTTAAAAACTCATCCCAGGTGATGTTACGGTTAGTTAATGGAATATTCATCTTGAGAAAATTCACTTGGCAGCTTTTATGGGGGTACTTAGCTGCCAGTAGGTCGGTTGGTTTCTGCTCCAGCCGATGTTTGGTTCTTTGCAGAGTGTAGACTGGTTCACTCTCGTCGCTGGTCAAGTCTGGTGGCAGTAACACGTTCCAAGAAGTATCATGGAATTATTACGAAGCTGGTCCAGCTTCTCCAAGACCCGTCTGATGATAGTGTCTAGCTTTGACTGCAAGGCCACTTATATCACTCACTTGTTCCACGGATAGCACCACAAGTTGGTACCACCGATTAGTATCATGAAATAAGAGAGAAACAAATACCCTCCTGAGTGTTGGGTTTCTGTCACGGGTTGTCTCCTCTTTGCTCTGCAGTAGTGGTTCAACAGCAGCCAAAACCTATAGTATCGAATGCTGGTCTTCATCGGTGTCTACCTTCGCATAAGATTACTCTTGGCAGAGTTGTAGATAGAAGGATCATGATGCTTCTACCTCGAAGGGATTTTCACAAGATATTTAAGAAATCGAGAACGATGAGGAATGAGTCTGAGCACTTTAACTCTGTATATAAATAACAAATTTAATAATCAATTATGGTTAACAGTTAAAAAATGAATAATTCTTTTAAAAAATACTCATCACAGGATGATGTTATGGTTTTCGAAAAATGGACAGTTCACTTGGTAGCTTTTAAGTATTACTTAGCTGCCAATAGTTTGATGGTTTCTGCTCCCGCTGATGTTTGGTTCTTTGCAGATAGATGACTGGTTCAATCGTCACTGGTCAAGTCTGAAAGTTGTGACACGTTCCAAAGAGTATAAGGGAGTAATCACAAAGCTGGTCCAGCGTCTCTAAGACCCGTCTGATGATGGTGTCTAGCGTCGACTTCTGGCCGCTTATACTTTCACTTGTTCCAGAGATAGTACTCTCAATTGGTACCATCGACTAGTGTCACAAAAGAAGAGAACAACTACCTTGAGTATTACGTTCTCCTGACACACGCATGTGCTACCCTCTTTTCATTCCATCACCCCATCTACCTCAGAACTTTACCCAGAATTAATCTTAATCCAAGTGAGCGGAAAACTTTCATTACATTTCATGTAGATTGAGTAGGATTACATTTACCTTTACATTGGTTGAAAAGGTTAACAATATAATAAGTATGTACATCATTTCTCTCATCATTCACTCCCTGCTAAATATGGTACTTGGGACTACCTCTGCTTTTGGTTCTCTATAAGAAACTCGCATAAAGCAGTCACCAGCCCTTGCAGTGGTGGTTCACGAAATCATCATTTTATATGCTGAGGTTGCCAGCCTCGTATGACTTGGACATCCACAAGCAGTTTTTACATATTAATATTCAATATGTCAATATATACATATCATTTCAAATGTTAATAATGTAAAATATAGAATTATAAATGTACAACTCATCCCAAATTGTCTTTGGGATCACAGCCTGCCTTCTGGTTCAGAGAAATAGTTAGGGCAACTTGTTTAAGATGCCTCTTCCACCTGTTCTATGGTGTTACTTTACAATAAGCTCTCACTCTGACTTCGTGTTCAGATTTCTAGGATTCCGGTTCTCCGTGTTAATGAGGTAGAGTTTTCCTGTGATATATGTAAGTCCTCAAGATGCTCAAACAAGGTCCGGTCCGATAAATGGAATTCTGGTCTTATTCTTAATCTGGCTGTCTGGTTGTTCTCTTGATGAGTTGAATTTCACAGAGCTTCCAAACGATTAAAGTGCCCGGTTATATTGCAATTTTCGTCCCACGCATGTTGTTGTTTACTATTAGACCAGGCTCCAATCAGAAATGTTGTTATGTTTACATCTCGAATGCCGGCCAATAGTTACAATCATGCGTGGTTTGATGGGGTTTATTCAAAAATTTCCTCATAGGAAAACTCTGCATATTATTTTAAAATTTACTTTCCAAATATGGAATTGGCATTTTCGTCGATTCGCGGTAATGATTGCACTACAACTCCCTACATTATCACAAATAATGTCTTCGTAACACTTTTGTCCGAAATCTTACAACATTCCTTCTTTCAGGTGCATATCTGTAATATGTTCGCAGACGGATAATTTATCTCCCCGTCCTTGTGCAACCACCGACCCTTGTTCAACCATCTGGGCTGTGACTCTTCACGACAGTAATTAGTGAATCACAATAGCCATATCAGCGCTAAATAAACTTGCTGGGCGTACGTCGTGTTTATCCGTCGTGCCCAATTTTTAGTACACGAGAATTTTACCATCATGATTGTCGGTCAATACTGCAGCACCTGTCTACTCTCTCAGCTGGGATTGTCACGAAAACAGACAAGACGAATTATTACGGAAAAGAATTGCAAATAATTATTCTAAAATAACAATATTGCCGGAGAGGAAAACAGAGCGAACCCAATTATGTGACAGTTTCCTGACACAAAATCACGTGTCCCCATCCCCCTTTTCATTCCACAATTCCATCTGCCTCAGAACTTTACTCTCTCTGAGCATTAATATTAATCCCAGTGAGCGGAAAACATCCATTGCATTTATATTGAAAATGTTTATATTTACATATGCACTTGTTGAAAATGTTAATATAATAAGCATGTACATCATTTATGTCATCATCCACTCCCTCCTCCATTTGGAACTTCGGACTACCTCTGCTTTCGGTTGTCAATGAGAAACCTGCATAAAGCAGCCACCAGCTCTTGCAGTGGTGGTTCATGAAATCATCATTCTATATGCGGAAGTTTCCAGCCTCGTATGACCTGGACATCCACTAGCAATAGTTACATGTTAATAAATGCAAAATATAAAATTATAAAATGTACAACGTACCCCAAAATCTCTTTTGGGAAAATCGACATCTGGCTCAGAGAAATAGTTACGGCAACTTGTTTACGATGCTTCCTACACGCGGCCTTGAGCATTACTTTGCAAATAGAATCCCACTAAGTGTTCAGATTCCTAGGATTCCGGGCTTTCCGTATTAATGAAATTAGAGTTTTCCTGAGATTCAAAGTCCCGAATATTATTAAACACGTTGTCCGGTCCTTTAAAGTGGAATCCTGATCCTATTCCTTACTCTCTCTTGTCTGGTCTAGTATTATTGCATTTACAAGTTCGCTCTTCAAATGTCTCCCCAGGTTGATATTATCTTTAATTATCATCACATGTAACTTCGAGGGATGTGATTGCGTCACGATCAGACACTCCTAGTCGCTAGGATGAACACGGAAGCGACACTCCCCGATTGACCCGTCAAGCGGAAGTGGTTACATTATAAAGTGATTAATTGTATCTAAGGACTTGAGTAACTCGTTCCTGTTTTGTTTGAAGTTACTTTGTTTCATTAATTCCCCTAAATATAACATATCATTGGATAATTGTTGAGAGGAGACGACTGAGTGTCTGGTACTTCTTATTACCATCTGGGACAGATAACTTTATAGTCTGACTATTTCTATGACAACTATACAACAGTGCTTATTTCTAAGACTGGGGTATTTCTTGTAAGACCAGAACTCTTATCTGGCAAGTGTATCCTTGTATCATCTGATACACCTTTTTATCTACTCATCATCTACACAAACTAACCTCTCGTGACACATATACAGCATAACTCAGGGAATATTATTAGAAATCACCGTTATTCTTCTGGTTAATTTAATAGGAAATTGTGTCTGGACAGCGTCAGTGGCTTGCGTCTGAGGTTTGCATATAACTCAAAAATGAAAATATAAACACTATGCACATGTGATGTAATCATCACTCCTCACTGCTCCATTCGGAGTCTGGGGTTACTTCTGCTTTCGGTTTTCTGTACGAACTAGCATGAAGCAATCACCAGCGCTTGTGGCAGTGGTTTATGAATATACTATTTTCAATTTTTGAGGTTGCCACCCTCTTATGATTTGTATAACCACTTAGCAAGAAAAAAAATGTCAAATTCACATTGTAAAAACTGTACAACTCATCCCAACTTGGGATCTACAATCTCCTGGCACAGATGAACGGACGCAGCAACTTATATTAGATGCTTCGAACACTTAGTTTGGGGTAAATTTAGAATCCCTCTTATGACGGATGCTTTGATTCCTAGGTATAGAATCTTGGTATTTAAAAATGCGGGTTTTCTTTTAAGCTTCAAAGATGCCCAAATACTTCGGTCCTGTCGTATTTAATTTGGAATTCTGTACGATACTTCTCTGGCTCCTAGTGTTGCTCTTTTGACGTTGTAATGCAGTCTGACATAATCTTCGAATTTGCAAGGTTATATTCTCATTTCTTCCTCCAAGCTCCCACATGTTGTTTCCGACAAACGTGCAATCAGAGCTATTGTTATTTCCCTGCTCTCGATTGAACCAATCCTGCTCTTGGAACTAGGGGGTCGGGGTGTTAATTTTAATTCTTCCCCGAGTGTTTAAAATTATCACGTTAAAATTTAAACCCACGACCTGTATTTCAAATATGGCATGATTACTTCCGTTGCTATTACACAGACTTGCCAACACATCTGTGATCTCATCCCTAATTATTACCTTGCTCACAATGTCTCTTCAGACATGTTTTATCGGTAATAAAGACGCCGATAATGTCTGGACAAAAATGATAAAGTGATTATCATGCGTACTCAAATCTTCCGACAGACAGATAAACCCTGATGTACGCGAACCACAGCTGGCTCCCTCAGACAGACAATATGGCTTCCTTTGTCCCCTCCCGCCGAGGTATCGGGAATCGCAGTGACCAACCGCAAAACACAAGTGGTCACCGACCTGCTCTGTCTGGGTCGGAAATGACTTACGTCAAAGTCAACCATTGCTTTCACGTTTACCGTTTGCATTCAAGCTGGCGCGACCACTTAAGCGATAATAATTAATCCTCAAGATAGTCAATTATCCGTGAAATAACGCTATTGCAGTGTGAGAAAAAGGGTATAGCAATTTAGGGAGTGTCAATGACACGAATTCATGTGCGAAAAATGAAGAAATAAATGGATAATTTAGGAGAGAAAGAAAAAATATAAAAGGGCACCCACGATTATCGTCACAGTTTCCAAGGGTTCATTTTAACTATTTTTCGTGTAGCCACATGTCATTCTTGCTCAAACTGAAATTTGGGCTTGATATGTTATATTTATATATATATATATATATATATATATATATATATATATATATATATATATATATATATATATATATATATATATATATATATATATATATATATATATATATATATCCCCTTCAGTAATAACAGACTATGGGAATACGCCCATGAGGTGACAGACCTCTGCTGCTTGTTTTCTTGGTATTCCTTTCCACATTTCCTCCTCTCTACTGCTTGCCGTTAGATTTTCTTTTCGTCTTATCTGAGGTGGTGCCGTAGATAGCATCGCCACTTGGTGCAATCGGCAGCATCATTCTCCCAGGTTGCTTGATTTATGTCCAGTGTCCTCGTGCCTATCTTGCACACATCTGTGAACCTCAGCTGCGGTCGCCCAACTATTCTTTTGCCATCTGCCTGTTGTATATATATATATATATATATATATATATATATATATATATATATATATATATGTATATATATATATATATATATATATATATATATATATATATATATATCTTACGCTTACATTTTTTAAGGTGATGAATATTCTTATTACAAACTTAAAGCATTAAAAAAATCAAGAGAAGCGACGTTCAACTCACAACACAGAGGTTATACCAAATTTATTATATTACAGAAACAACAGCACATATATTTCAGGAGTTTTACTCATGCGATAGAATATAAATCGCTTAAAGAGTTGTCAAAATTCATAAAAGTAAAATCAATGAAAACAGTGATCACCTTTCTTCCAGACAAGCTCACAAACAAATAAAGAAGGAACCCTGAGATCTGTTAACAGTAAATAATTAACTACACTACAGGCACTGGAAAGAAATTTTTTTTTAACGTGGAAGTAGAAAACTAGACAATAGAATTGTATGAAAGGCTAAACAGGGAAATCCAACCCAGGTTTGGTTTGGTTTTAAGGACTATTGTGGCCGGGTGGGGCAGTTGGGGGTTGCTGTTTTTGCAGAGAGTGTTAGGTTTAGATACTAGCTGGTCTGCTAGAGTTAGTAATTGCTCTCTTACAGTCTTACAGGAGTTTACCAGGTTCGGGGATAATCCTCTAGGATGTTTTGTGTTAGAGCAGATGGGTTTTATTTATGTTGCACCTGTAGCGATTAGTTTTTATATGATACATTGATTTATTTGCATGATGGCCAACTGCAAGCATATGATTCTTCAACAGCATTGGGTTTCATAGCAATAACTTTTAATAGTCTTTACTTGCAAAACTGAACTTGGTCAAATACAACAATGTCTATGATACAGGCATATGTACAGCAATTAACAATTTGTGTAAAACATCTGGTACCATTTCATTAATGCAAAATTCCTTTTGCACCTTTTCTAAATCTTCATTTATTCATGAGACTGTCTCCTTGTTTCTACTGTATTCCTACGTTGAGTATTTAGATTCTGTCCTCGCAAATATACTGCCGGCTCTTCAGTATAGTTCTTTATGCAAAAGCTTTCTTTTGTTTTGATGTGGGAATCCATAGGTTTACTGTTCTCCAATTCATAGAGCATTTTCTCTCCACAAGGTTTTAGGTTTCATTTTCTCATTTAAATCTTCGAACCTAAGTCTGCCGTAGACATAGCTGTGTGATCTATTAACCAAAGTGTAATCATTTGTAGTCAATACTTACAATATTCTGAAAACACAATATCACACAACATCCTAGAATGCACAATGGATGAAAAAGTCTAAAGTTGATCTCTTTAACTAATAATTTCACAGCGCTAGACTAAAACACGTCTGCTAGGGTTCGCTTTCCTTCCCTGACTGAATGGCGTCCTGTTCTCAATTCCTGCCGAAGGAAACATGCTGAGCTCCTGATTAGTCAGAGAGATCACATGACCACTATGTGACACGTGAAGCGAAGCTCGACCCCAATAAAAAATGCATGTCATCGTTTTTAATATCTTCTGTTTCTCATAAGAATTAATTTTATATGTTAATCTGTGCCTCTTTCTGTTTTTGTAGTGGGATATAGTCTGTATCTGAAGAAAATTACGGTATACGCGGCTACATACAGATCCCGGGGCCCTGCAAATGTATCCCGTAGGGAGACATTTGAGTACTTTCAAATCTTAAAAAAATTATCCCAAAAATTTCTTAAGTTCAAAAAAAATGTTCAGAAAAATTTAAAGTTCAAAAAATGTTCTAAGTCTAAAATATGACATCAACCTCAAAAAAAAAATTTAACCTAATTCTTACACTAGGGTCCTATGTCTATATGAGATCAACTTCTATATAAAAAACTTAGGGATGGACATCAACCTCAAAAAAATGTTAACTATCCAGCATTTTACAACATTTTTTTCATCAGATCTTTTCTCCATTTTCAGTTTATCCTTCTTTGGTTAACCACTGTTTTCTTTTCTAATAAATGATCTGGTTGGTCATTGTTTTATATATATATTCGAAGATCTCGAAGATCTTCTTTGACTTACAATTCATCAATTTTCAAACATCAAATTATTCAGCAACCAACAGACGAATATGTTACTATCATATTATGAAATATAAGGGAAAAGGAAAATGTAGTTTCAAATCATCATGCATTTTCTACGTTGGGTTCCGTATTACTTTATTTTCTCTGTTAAGACAACTGCTTATACTCTTGACAATATGTATCCATGTTGTCACTCTCAAGGCATCCTTGTATACAGTTTATATTTGTCTCCTTATTTTTTTTTTTTTTTCATAACACCAATTTATCATTTATGGTGCTCCAATATCATTGTATCCCTTCTAGTCTTCCTGTTATCTTGAGAATTCATCCTTAGTAACTCTCTATGTACCTTATCTAGCAATACATTTATCAAAAACACATCAAACAATTATTTATGGAACAATCAACTGAGATGTAAGAACTTTGTAGAAAAGAAAGGAAACGTTTACGGCAAGAAGATATCCGCAGGAAGAAGCTAGAGAGAGAAGGTCTGGCAACAGAAAATATTACAGTCATATCCAATAAAGCAGACGAGAGCAGTGATTTTAATAATTTCAGTTCAGGGAAAAATATAACTGCCAATGATGAAGGAGAAATATGTAGTACTAAGAGAGAAGGGGATACCATGCAAACTTCAGAGGTCACCAACTATGATGTAGACAAGAAACACCGGCGTAAAAGTGATGGTTCTGAGCTGACGTCAATCTTAAAGTCAAAGAAAAGACATGAGAGGAAGAAAGTTGAGTTTGACCCAGTCCCTGTCACGAACGAGTTTGTAAAGGAACGAGAAATCAGGAAGAGAAAGAAACTAAAGAAGGAGAAACTTCACCTAAGAGTTCTCACCAAAAAAGAATGGTTGACCCTGAAGGCTGAATACATAGCTAAACAGAAGTCTCACATGGCTGCTTTGAAAGAGTCGCTCAGGGAACTGAGGCTGCAGGAGAATCAAGGTAAACCACCAGGTCATCAGCGTGTAGATCTAGAAGATGTGTTTGGTACAAAACGGCTTAAACCTAGCCAGGATCTGAAGATGGCGCATGTCGAGTCACTCAAGTTTACACCAAATGTCATTGTACAGTGGAAGTGTTCACACGATATGCATCGGGATAAAATTAGAACCATGTTTAAAGAGTTGGGTGGTGACAGCATAGCCTACATTGATGCCAAGGAAGAAGCAAAATTTGGCTACATACGCTTCAAAGACGAGGCCAGTGCAGAGGAATTTACCAAGCTCTCCAGACGTTCAGCGTCTTTGATGGCCAGAATTCTTCCAGCTGACCAACAAGAGGAATACTGGAAGAAGGCTAATGAGGATAGAATAAAAAAAGTTGGGACGTAAAAAACAAGAGAAAGGAGCTGAGAAGATTGCCAGGAAAGTCTTTCAGAGAAATATGGCCACATTTGTTCAAAAGCCAAATCGTATTGTGTTCAGTGATGAGGATGAGGATGCTGTCATAGATGCCAAAGAAGGAGAAGGCAAAGAAAGAAACATTAGTGAACCTAATCCTGAAGAATCCCACACACATGATGGTGTTCAGTCACCTACAGCCATAGATACCTGAAGGATTGTTTCCTTAACACATAATTACTATTTCCCTTTGAGGAGATAACTTTGCAGCATACCACTGTTAAACTCTGTTTAGTTGTTTACTCATACTGGCTACTAGTTGCTGAATCACGCTTTATTTGTTAAATGACGTGAATGTCCACCAGTTGATAAATGTAGATGTTGGGACTGGTGTAGTAAAGTGTAACGATTGTCAACTCATTAAACCCAGCACAGTTTTGGTCATACAGGTCATCTTGTCCTGGAACGTGATGAGGCTCCGACAAGAATGTGAGTGTAAACAATGAGTGTGTATGTGAATGTCAGAACGCGAATGGTAGAATGATTCGATAGAGTTGACAGGTTGATAGTACATCACTCATACTCACACTGTTCGAATTCAAGAAGTACTGGAACTACGGTGGTCTTTTTATAACATTTAATGAGACGCACACTTGGACAGTACGTGTATGGTTACAGGAACAAATGTCGACATAGACAGCATAATGTTGATCACAGGCATATCATCTTAAGTTAGCATTCATGCTTGGCAAATATCATAATGGAGCATTCGTAAATAAGCATTCAGAGTTCCATCATGTAAATCATCTGGCTTTACTGACTGGGCACGTCAGACCATAACCAATACCGGTATATAGGAAGGCTCCTAGACCTAACCTCGTCTAGTGAATATCCCTTCACGTAAAGTTCAATATATATATTTTCCATAAAGATATAGGAATCCCAGACATGGGTTCTCACATGTAGCAGTGATCTCTTGGTTCATCGAGCGATAGTACAGGCATCCCTTTTTCTCACTCGATAAATACAAAGTATATGAATTTCAACATGGCTGTTCTTCTCTCGTGAGTTTCACTCACTCACTATAGGACCCAGACCAAAATTGGTCATTCGTTAAATGTCCTCATTTCTTCATGACTTCTATCATAGAAGTAATTGAATAATATCATATAATCTAGTGCTGATACATAGGAATGTCGTCTTCCTTTGAATAAATATTCTTTTCAAAAGTACCACTGTGCATCTGTTTATCAACAACGATGGCGAAGCCCAAGTTCATAATAAATTGTGGTTTTACCTTTCTATGCGAAATATAACTTTGCCATTCCTTGGCAAAAGAGAATAAACACTGGGGTAAAGTACATACAACATGTCTAAATGACTATCACTTTTCCCATCTACTTATAGATCATTTTTTCGGCGATAGGCCGGCTACAACAAAATTCTGCATCCAGACAGGATGACAGCCATGAATCACACCCCTTGCTAGCGATACTTCCGCTGCATAGCCTTTGACCTTTTCTAGCCACAACCAACATAGTTCGACTTAGAAATGTAAAGATATCCATATATAAGACAGACTCGTCCTACTCATACAAACACTACGTATAAATTCAGGCCATAGATATACTGAAGCAAGAACAATCTATTCCTACCCAGCCAAAGAATAAATCGCAGTAGGCCTAGACTCGTCCGCGGAGTCCGATCGAAGATGACGGAACTACTTTCAAGGGAAGTAACTCAAAAATGACTTCTCCTTAAGCACTTAAAAAGGAAATACTTTGATTACCAAATATTTGCGAACATAATAAGTATATAAATGTATTATATTGCAAGATAGTAAAAATTGCCCTTTACAGTCTTACCACACCTCCCGGGAAAAAAAAAATAAAATTTTTTTTTTTTAAATACATCTAGGAGCACCATACAATAGGCTCAAAACGCAAGAATACTGCGCAGATGAAAATATCAGGAATAAGTATAATTCCTAATATAACCGGTGAGAATATATCTCAAAATCTGAGAGAAATTGTTTCTCTACGAATAAATGTTTCCAGGAAGGTGTGATGTACGTATAATACAATTCTGGTAATTATACAATGCATACCAAAAATTCACACTATAATCTTAAATTTATGACAAAGAACAGCGGTGAATAAACATCAATAAACCGCTAAGTAGCGATACCATCATTCTATTATTAAATTACAAATGTGTATCTTAGTAAAGAAACAAAAAATAACTGTTGTAAAGTTATACATATTAAAAAGATCCAATATTTAACAGTTAAGTGGCATCATGTGGGCATCTGGACAGAATGTCCGCCATCACATTTTCTGAACCACGGATAGCTCGTACCGAGAAATGAAAAGGTTGAAGAGCGATTGCGTATCGAGTTGATCTCGAGCTCTTCAAGTTCTTACTTTGGATAGCCGTAAGAGCTTTTTGGTCAGTTTCCACTACGAAATGCGCGCCCAGAAGGAATCTTTGGAGTTTGAGAATTGACCAAACCATTGCCAATAATTCACGGTCTAAAACCGAGTAATTCCTTTCTGCAGCATTAAGTTTTCTGGATATATACATTACAGGATGCAGAGTTCCAGAGTACTCTTGCATTAGTGCCGCTCCAATCCCAGTGGATGAAGCGTCACTACGAAGAACAAATGTCTTATCTGTTGTAGGTAACACTAAAATAGGTGGTGATGAAAACATAGTTTTGATCTTCTCTAGTGAAGATTGGCATTCATGAGACCAGTGAACCATGTTAGTCGACCCTTTCTTTAATAGTGTAAAGAGAGGTGCCATGATAGAGGACAGATTCGGAATGAAACGTCCATAAAATTGTATGAGACCTAAAAGACTTCGCACTTGCTTTTTAGTCCTAGGGATAGAGATGTTAAGTATCTTAGTGATATTATGGTCTTCTGTTTTCAAGAAACCGTGACCTACTCGATGGCCTAAGAAAGCAATTTCGCTAAAGCCAATACAAGCTTTAGATGGTTTTGCTGTCAGGTTATACTCACGCAGAGTTGATAATAATTCAACTAACCCTGAATAGTGATCTTCCCAAGTATCGCTGAAAAGACAGATGTCGTCTAGATAAGCAATGACATCTGACCGATACGATAGGATTCGACGCATCATGCGTACAAATGTAGCTGGTGCGTTCATAAGGCCGAAAGGCATAAAATTCCATTGGAAAAGGCCTCTGGGAGTAGAGAAAGCGGTAAGAGGTTTGGCGCGTTCGGATAATGGAACTTGCCAATATCCTTTAGACAAATCAAGTTTAGTGAAAAAATGCGATTTAGAAAGACGAGTAAGTAACTCTTCTAGTAAAGGCATAGGTTCAGCATCGAACTTCGTAACTTGATTCAATTTGCGATAGTCAACGCAAAGACGTATGTTATTGTCTTTTTTCCGAACAATAACCATCGGCGAAGAATATGCAGAAGTGGATGGTTCGATTATTTGTAAATCTATCATTTCATCCAACTCCTTTTCAACCTGTGTTTGGAAATGTATAGGGATAGGATAAGGTCTAACCCTAATTGGAGTATGTTTAGTAAAAACGATGTCATGCTCAATGACATGAGTTTGTCCAGGGATGTCAGTGAGGACATCCTGAAATGTTTGTAACATAGACGAAACTTGTCGCCGTTCTCCTAGAGACAAATCAGGAGAAACAGTAACGTCTTTCCATGATTCACTAGAATGAAGTGGGATCATTGGAAGCGGAAGATTAACATCCGAAAAACTTGTTTCCTCATCCTGTATTACAGACAGTGATGAGTAATGACCATGTTTGACATGAGAATCGTCCGTTGCCTGGAAAATAGGCTGTAGATAGTCAGGACGTTCATGGAACTCCGTAAGCATATTGATGTGGAAGGTTTTATGCTTCCCGTTGATATCGACGATGTAGTCAACATCTGAAATTTTCGATATTATATCGTACGGACCTTTCCAACTAATAAGGAGTCTATTTTCACGACAAGGTAGCAAAACAAATGCTTTGTCACCAGGACAAAGTTGTCGTAAAGTTCTCTTCTTATTAGCAAATTGTCTTGCCTTCTGCTTAGCAAATTCAGAAGAGGACGTTGCCAATTTGCATGCTTCGATAATCTTTTGTCTCAGCGCGATGACATACTCGTAAGAAGATTTTGTGTCATCGTCAATATTGTCAGCTGTTATAAGATCATGCAGCAAAGACATTGGGCCGCGCGGTCGCGCGCCAAAGACAAGTTCAAAGGGAGAAAACCCTGTATGTTCATTGGGGACCTCTCTATACGCGAAGAGGGCCGCGGGTAAAACCCTATCCCAATCTTGAGGATGATCCTCAGTTATCTTCCCTAATAAGTTCTTAAGTGTTCTATTTAGTCGCTCGACCATCCCATTGGACATAGGATGATAGATGCTACTCAAAGATCTCTCTATCTGTAGAGTAGACATTACTTGAGACATGGTATCCGATATCAGTTGGGTGCCATGATCTGATAATATTTCTCCGGGGAATCCCAGCCGAGAAAATATAAGCCAAAGAGCATCTGCAATGTCCGCGGTAGTAATGCTCTTTAGAGGGACAGCCTCTGGCCAACGTGTGCACATGTCTACACACGTTAAGATAAACTGATGTCCTCTAGCAGATTTGATCTTGAATGGACCAATGATGTCTATCGCCATTTTCTGGAATGGACGAATAGGAATATCTGCAGCCTGAATAGGCGCAGCATGACGAGGACCTTTGGATTTGACTTCTTGACATACTTTACAGGATCGACAATAGATCCGTATGTCCTTGTTCACAAAAGGCCAAAAGAAAGCCGGAAGAACTCTTGACTTTGTACGGGAAAAACCCATGTGACCAGCACACTGAGAGTCGTGTGCATGTTGTAAGATCTTAACTCTCAAATTCTTGGGTACAAGAATCTGAGAATGACTTGACTTAGTGGAGTCTTGCACCATACGTACAAGTACGCCATTCTTCATTGTAATCCAAGATTTACAATTTGAATCTTTATTCGGATCACCTTTCGTTACAAGAGTGAAGAATTTCTTAAGAGTCGGATCTTCTTCTTGTTGTTTTATAAACGAGTCACGAGAAATTACCAAGGGATCATCTTGGTTATGCACTTCATTATCTTCAATAGATGAAGTTTCAGGCATATTGAGAGCTTGAGCTCTAGTGACTACCGCATTAGCAGATTGCATATTTTGATTTTCCCAAACGGAAATTTGCTCCGGAGTGCATTCTTTGACTCCGTGAATGCGACCGATGATAAGATCAGCGATCGGATCCGGCAAAAGACATGCGTGTACATCTCCTGTGAAGAAAGGAGTAGCAATCCTAATGATAGCGGTAGAGTATTTCTCTATGGTGCCGCCAAATGTTACGCATTTGACTACTTTGCCTGTAGAATGAGAAGGATCTATGAGTGACTGCCTAACCCCAATAGTTGTGCATCCAGAATCAAAAAGTACTGAGACTGGATTGTCATTTACTAAACCTTTGTGTAAGACAAGAGAACCTCTCCCATCATGCGCGATTGACGCAGGAAGAGCGGGAAGAGGATGCCCACAGCTTAAAGTAGACACTGTGGTTGGCTCAAATAATGTTTTGCATTGGGGGCACTGAGATGCTCTCCCAAAATCAAAAGCGGCACATGCCATATTATTAGAGTCATCATTATCTTTATTTTGTTTATAGGCTTCGTGGGACTCTTGCTGTGCAGAGTTCGCCTGGTAATGAGCTTTATGTTTTTTGAATTGTGCTCTACCTCTGTTATTATTGCCTCTGTACTTATCATTGTTTCCACTATTATAACCTCTACTCGGGTTTGAATCATAGCTCCTTTGGTTACTATCATCATATACATTATAATGAGTATCTCTGTAATTATGATCTTGTTGTCTCCATGAAGGAAAACTTGGATAGTTTCTAGAATGACTTCCTTTGCGGAAGTTCCTGTAATTATGACCACCCCTGAATCGAGGGCTGTCAGCTCTTCTCCAGGTATTCGAAGAAGAACCCTGAAATGATTGGTTACCTTGGTTCTGATAACTGTAATAGTTACCTTTTTTATTAAACCTATTTTGAGGTCCTTGGAATTTGTGAGAGTGATTAGGGTTGTATGGTGTTGCAGAAGCAACTGGCATACCTTCTTTAACCTTACTGTTGCTAATAGCTACGTCCGGATGTGCAGTGACGTATTGGGTACAATACTGTTCCATTTCTTTTAGAGACTTAGGTTTACGCTCATGTAAGAATTCGAGGAAAGGTTTATTTATACTTGACATAATCTTGTCTCTGAGTATCAAGTCCATAAGGGCTTCATAAGTCTTTTCTGTTTTGGATAGCTCAATCCAACGATCAAATGTAAGACGTGTCCTTGCAATGAATTCTGAGAATTCTACACCTGCCTCAGGCACCATTGTCTTAAACAACTTCCGATAACCCTCTTCAGACAACTGATACTTCTTTAATAAGGCTGCCCTAATAACATCATAGTTATCTTTGTCAGCCTCTTCAACCAAACTTAAACTAGTCAGAGAATCACCTTTCAGATTTTCTGATAACTGGTTAGCATATTGTGATTTGTCCACATTATGTGCTCGACACGAGCGTTCAAATCTATTTAGCCAGAATGTTATGTCATCACTGGAAGGGTTGAACGCTGGTACCTTGACCTTGTAAGTAAAGGGTTTACCATTACCACCAGATGCTTGATTACCATCACTTATGTTTGTTAACTTTAACTTTTCTAACTCAAATGCTAAAAGTTCTTTTTGGTGTTCATGTTCTCTTATTGCTTTTTTCTCTTGAGCTTCAGCTTGTAATTTTCTCTCTTCTGCAGCAGCTTCATCCTTTCTTTTCTCTTTTTCCATTTCCATCTGGAATCTTTTTTCATCAGTCTGTATCTGCAATTTCTTTTGTTCATAGTCTCTTTGTAATTTTCTTTCCTCAGCTTCTAATTTTTTCTCCTCAGCTGCTAATTTCTTTTCTTCAATCAATGCTTTTCTCTCTTCTGCAGCTAATGCTTTGTCATATTGAGCAACTGCCCATTCTTCTAATTGCTGACCAGTCTTATCAAGAATCTTGCCTTGTGTGATAAAATAATCTAAAGTAGACATCTTGTCTAATAAGATCAGTAATTTGCAAAAGTAAATAAATTCACTTTCTTAGTCTTAATCAAAGACTTTGTATGATAACTTTGTAACCTGTGGAAAATAGTACTTAACTATCCCAATCACTGTGTGAAACAAGCCTTACAAAGGTCTTGTATAAATCCTTATATAATAACAGCTATAAGTTGCTGGTTCACTCTATAATATAAGTGCAGTGCACCAGAAATAGTGTTTTATATCATCAACTGTGTACCTTTAGTAATAGCAATTAACTATCAGTTGATTCTTGTACATCAATTTATATGATCAACTATTTTAAATATAGTGTATGTCGATCAGGCACAAAACAAAACAGTTATACAGGAGAACATGAAAACATTTGCGGAAATGAAATAAATGAAATGGGAAAACAATAAAAGATAAACCGCAAGAGGATAACAAATACAAATAACGCCACAGTATATAAATATAAATTGAGAATAGAACTGAAAGATAGAATAGGGTAGACCAACAAATTACAAACAAATCAAAACAAACTAAAGAACAGAGGAATATTACAAAAACAACAATGAGTACAGTCTTCACAGCTAACACTAATAGCAACAGCTGTCGCAGCAAATTTTCAATCAAGAAAATTGCACCTATAGAAACGCACACATCAGACCCTCTATTACGTGGGATACTCTGCTGTGTGACACCGCCCAACCAAAACAACAACCCGCTGGATACAAACAAATATCACATATAAATATTTAAACATAAATACATAATTGCATAAATAGTATGGCAATATGATGTAAATAGAGTGTTGCAGAAGAATGTGTTGTAAAGAAGGTTCAGTTACACTGCCTAATAGTACAGTACTGTGGTACTTTATTAAACAAATACTTCTGGTCTAATTATTTTAAATTCAACACAGAAATAGAAGCTCCATCGTTGATGTGAATGATAACAATCGATGTAGTACTTCTCAGTTCAATAACATTTCCTTTCGCAAACACTGTCAAATATTCTCCAGTCCTGATGTGTAATGTTCTATGTTTCAACCAAGCTTGCTGTGTAACACTGTCAGTTGTATGGCAAATGTCCAACGAACCAAATGTCAACAAACGCTGACCTAGTTACTGCATACCGTCGACAGGACAGGTCACGCTGACATCACTGTAGAGTTGTACTGCTGATGTATTTGTGTGTCGTAACAGACCCCAAGGAACGTCTGGTCTCAGTAGTTTACTTCTCAATATGGTCACTGTGCAGGTTGACCCAGGAAGCTGGCACACCAGTTGTTAAACTCTGTGTAGTTGTTTACTCATACTGGCTACTAGTTGCTGAATCACGCTTTATTTGTTAAATGACGTGAATGTCCACCAGTTGATAAATGTAGATGTTGGGACTGGTGTAGTAAAGTGTAACGATTGTCAACTCATTAAACCCAGCACAGTTTTGGTCATACAGGTCATCTTGTCCTGGAACGTGATGAGGCTCCGACAAGAATGTGAGTGTAAACAATGAGTGTGTATGTGAATGTCAGAACGCGAATGGTAGAATGATTCGATAGAGTTGACAGGTTGATAGTACATCACTCATACTCACACTGTTCGAATTCAAGAAGTACTGGAACTACGGTGGTCTTTTTATAACATTTAATGAGACGCACACTTGGACAGTACGTGTATGGTTACAGGAACAAATGTCGACATAGACAGCATAATGTTGATCACAGGCATATCATCTTAAGTTAGCATTCATGCTTGGCAAATATCATAATGGAGCATTCGTAAATAAGCATTCAGAGTTCCATCATGTAAATCATCTGGCTTTACTGACTGGGCACGTCAGACCATAACCAATACCGGTATATAGGAAGGCTCCTAGACCTAACCTCGTCTAGTGAATATCCCTTCACGTAAAGTTCAATATATATATTTTCCATAAAGATATAGGAATCCCAGACATGGGTTCTCACATGTAGCAGTGATCTCTTGGTTCATCGAGCGATAGTACAGGCATCCCTTTTTCTCACTCGATAAATACAAAGTATATGAATTTCAACATGGCTGTTCTTCTCTCGTGAGTTTCACTCACTATAGGACCCAGACCAAAATGGGTCATTCGT
This sequence comes from Oreohelix idahoensis, assembly GCA_024509875.1. Classification (NCBI taxonomy): domain Eukaryota; kingdom Metazoa; phylum Mollusca; class Gastropoda; order Stylommatophora; family Oreohelicidae; genus Oreohelix; species Oreohelix idahoensis. The sequence goes on from JAMPIV010016174.1 coordinate 51,202, forward strand.
TAAATGTCCTCATTTCTTCATGACTTCTATCATAGAAGTAATTGAATAATATCATATAATCTAGTGCTGATACATAGGAATGTCGTCTTCCTTTGAATAAATATTCTTTTCAAAAGTACCACTGTGCATCTGTTTATCAACAACGATGGCGAAGCCCAAGTTCATAATAAATTGTGGTTTTACCTTTCTATGCGAAATATAACTTTGCCATTCCTTGGCAAAAGAGAATAAACACTGGGGTAAAGTACATACAACATGTCTAAATGACTATCACTTTTCCCCATCTACTTATAGATCATTTTTTCGGCGATAGGCCGGCTACAACAAAATTCTGCATCCAGACAGGATGACAGCCATGAATCACACCCCTTGCTAGCGATACTTCCGCTGCATAGCCTTTGACCTTTTCTAGCCACAACCAACATAGTTCGACTTAGAAATGTAAAGATATCCATATATAAGACAGACTCGTCCTACTCATACAAACACTACGTATAAATTCAGGCCATAGATATACTGAAGCAAGAACAATCTATTCCTACCCAGCCAAAGAATAAATCGCAGTAGGCCTAGACTCGTCCGCGGAGTCCGATCGAAGATGACGGAACTACTTTCAAGGGAAGTAACTCAAAAATGACTTCTCCTTAAGCACTTAAAAAGGAAATACTTTGATTACCAAATATTTGCGAACATAATAAGTATATAAATGTATTATATTGCAAGATAGTAAAAATTGCCCTTTACAACCACAGTGTGCTTTTGTTACATTGACTTCAGTAATTAAAAAAAACTGTTATCTGAGGCTTAATAAGCAACAAGTGTATACACTTTGCTGAATGATATGTAGTGATTTGTAGGCATGGCCTCTGAGCCATGTACACTTGAGAAGAAAACTTTATAAATAACACATTGCATTTTATACTTTATACATATACCTTGCAGCAATATTGACACTGTAGGAGGGACAGACAGTGATATCGAAACAAGAATATAAAAGGATAGAGGAGCTTTCATTGCATTGGGAAATATATGGAGATAAAAGAAATCAGGTCCAACACAAAAATCAGAATAATCAAGTCAGTCCTATTGTATGGCTATGAAACATGGAGAACAACAAAAACAACAACCAAAAAGCTACAGACTATCATAAATTGATGCTTGCGTAGAATAGAAGGATTGATGTGGAACATGAAATGAGAAGAAGACTCTGAAGATGAATAGAACATGAACTGAGAAATCCTTGTCACGGCACCAAATAAGCGATGTGTGGCCGGGTGGGGCAGTTGGGGGTTGCTGTTTTTGCAGAGAGTGTTAGGTTTAGATACTAGCTGGTCTGCTAGAGTTAGTAATTGCTCTCTTATAGTCTTACAGGAGTTTACCAGGTTCGGGGATAATCCTCTAGGATGTTTTGTGTTAGAGCAGATGGGTTTTATTTATGTTGCACCTGTAGCGATTAGTTTTTATATGATACATTGATTTATTTGCATGATGGCCAATTGCAAGCATATGATTCTTCAATAGCATTGGGTTTCACAGCAATAACTTTTAATAGTCTTTACTTGCAAAACTGAACTTGGTCAAATACAACAATGTCTATGATACAGGCATATGTACAGCAGTTAACAATTTGTGTAAAACATCTGCTACCATTTCATTAATGCAAAATTCCTTTTGCACCTTTTCTAAATCTTCATTTATTCATGAGACTGTCTCCTTGTTTCTACTGTATTCCTACGTTGAGTATTTAGATTCTGTCCTCGCAAATATACTGCCGGCTCTTCAGTATAGTTCTTTATGCAAAAGCTTTCTATTGTTTTGATGTGGGAATCCATAGGTTTACTGTTCTCCAATTCATAGAGCATTTTCTCTCCACAAGGTTTTAGGTTTCATTTTCTCATTTAAATCTTCGAACCTAAGTCTGCCGTAGACATAGCTGTGTGATCTATTAACCAAAGTGTAATCATTTGTAGTCAATACTTACAATATTCTGAAAACACAATATCACACAACATCCTAGAATGCACAATGGATGAAAAAGTCTAAAGTTGATCTCTTCAACTAATAATTTCACAGCGCTAGACTAAAATACGTCTGCTAGGGTTCGCTTTCCTTCCCTGACTGAATGGCGTCCTGTTCTCAATTCCTGCCGGGGGAAACATGCTGAGCTCCTGATTAGTCAGAGAGATCACATGACCACTATGTGACACGTGAAGCGAAGCTCGACCCGAATAAAAAATGCATGTCATCGTTTTTAATATCTTCACTTTCTCATAAGAATTAATTTTATATGTTAATCTTTGCCTCTTTCTGTTTTTGTAGTGGGATATAGTCTGTATCTGAAGAAAATTACGGTATACGCGGCTACACTATCGTCATTGCACATGGACAACTCCATCAGTGCTCCGATCTCTTCCACACAAGGAGGACTCAGCACAGTGAACTAACTCCGTAGCACCGGCGAGAATCCCAGTGTGTGTATATAGGAATTACACATTCTATAAATATTTTTGTTGTGGGTAGGTTTATAATTTTTAAGTTTTACCAGGGCAGCGGCCCGATAGGCCTATTCTTTACGATTTCGAACTGCCGTGGGATTTTGTTTTTTAACGCACGCAATTTGCACACGGGACCTCCGATTTTTTCGATCAGCCGAGGTGGCTAGGCATCCGATCTCATTACCCGGGAGACCGGGGGGGGGGGGGGGGGGGGGGATATGACATCATTAGGACCCCTGGTTCTGAAAAAAAAATGTCCATAAATTACATTCCCTTAAATGGGAATCGAACCAGGTACCTCTAGAATTCGAGGCGGACCCGTACTTTTTAGTCACTCCGACCCCCTAATGGAACCCAGTATCATACGAAACGCTCCGTTGCCTGGCTAAAGGAGTGCATCGTGACTAAACAAACTGTATCTTTAATATAACAAAAATATAACAAAAATGTAACAAAAATAATGTTTCGTGGACCGCGGTCAATTTGACGACACCCAATGTAACTATGAAATAAAGGACCAAAAAACGTCCCAGACTAATTTTAGACGTAATCATCTCTGTATTTTCCAATTCACCAATATAGGCCAGATGACACAAGATAGTGTATCTATAATTAGTACGTTTAACTAGCATATAACTAGAGCAAATATTAATATTTGACAGCTGGCAGATGTATCGTAAGCGATGAGTACGATATATTGACAGTGATGAATCGGGCTAGTGGTAAGGTGGTTGTCGCTGATTGTTGACACGACTATTACCTCATTCATCATTTTCTTCAAGTGTCATGCCGCGATAGCATGGACCAAGGGCCGATAACCGGTCAATCTCGGCCTACCGTTAGTTTTCAACGGATGAGTTAGTAGATCTTTAGGTGACGGAGGGGAAAGAAAGTAAAGAAATTTTAAGCTAAGAAAATTCTGACAAGCCTCCACGTTCCCTCCTCTACGCCCGGGATTTAAACGTGAGGTATCCACAAGATTAAAGGTACGAGGCAGCTGCCATTTTTTTAAAGAAAAGTAATAATGAGAGACATTTTAAGACTTCCTTTTACAGTTAAAACTGATTTTCCACCTGATCTGCAGGCATGATTTTAGCTAGGTAGATCTTCGAACATCTCAGTGTTTCTAAAGTAGATCCCAACCGCTCATGAGTTGCCGCACCACTGGAGTAGACAATCAATCTCTCGGTAACTTCCTGTTCCCTGCGCTGTGTATTAATTCAGTTGTTGACTTCTGGTCATGCTACGCAGTTATTGCCTAACATCTTCTCTCTCTCTGCCGTGCTCTGTTTCATGTTTCTTTTTTCCATCAGTCCTTCATGTTGTCACAATGAATACTTGCTTTTCTCTACTCATAACATGCCCAAAGATTCTTAAAATCTTTGTTAAAACCACATCTCTGCAGTCTTTTGTTTCACGAATTTTACTTTCTTGTTTACTGATTGTCAATGACTCTCTTCCTCATGACGATATCGGTTCTGTGTAACACTGAAGAACTCGCTTTCTTACTTCCGTTGAGAAAGATTTGTTGTTGAAAATACTTTTCATTTTCAATTCAATACCCTTTAGCTCCCCAAGGAGCATAGGCCTTCAACAAACACATGTCAAGTCTTCCTGCCCTGTGCCATCCGCTCAAGTTCTTTCCATGTTTTCCTCATCATTTTCACCTCTGTTTTCAGTTCTTTTCTCCATGTGTTTTTGGGTCTACCTCTGCCTCTCTTTCCCTGTGGATTACAGAACAAGGACTGCTTTGTAATGCTATCAACAGGTTTCCTCAATGTGTGTCCTATCCATCGCCAGCGTCTTCTTCTCAACTCTTGTTCCACTGGCACTTGTCTGGTTCTTGTCATCAATTCCACATTTGTGACTTTGTCATACCATTTCAGTCCTTCTATTCTACGCAAGCACCCGTTTATAAAAGTCTGTAGCTTTTTGGTTGTAGTTTTTGTTGTTCTCCATGTCTCAGAGCCATACAATAGGACTGACTTCACATTTGAGTTGAAGATTCTTATTTTTGTGTTGGACTTGATTTCTCTTGTTCTCCATATGTTTCCCAATGCAATGAAAGCTTCTCTTGCTTTTTGTATTCTTATTTTGATATCACGGTCTGTCCCTCCAACTTTGTCTATATTACTTCCAAGATATGTGTACGATTCTATATCTTTTAGTGGTGTTTCTTCAAGGTCAACCTTGTTATCATTTCTTGAATTTATTCACATAATCTTTGTCTTTTCCCTGTGTATTTTCAGGCCCACTTGTTGTGACCTCTCATCGAGAATTTTCATTTTCTCTTGCATCTGATTATGGTTATGGGACAGAAGAGCCAAGTCATCTGCAAAATCCAGATCATCAAGCAGTTTAGTCAGATTCCACTGGATTCCATTTCTGTTGTGTGATGTCGATGTTTTCATAACCCAATCTATTGCTAGTAAGAAAAGAAATGGAGACAAGAGGCATCCCCGTCTCACTCCCTTTCTAATCCAACGGTTCTGTAAGTTTTCCTTTATGAAGAACTTTGCATGTCATGTCTTCATAGGTCTTCTTTATTAAGTTAATGATCTTCATGGGAACTCCATAATGCCTCATCAATTTCCAAAGCGATTCTCTGTCTACACTGTCAAATGCCTTTTCATAGTCCACGAATCCGATGTATAGCGGTGAATTCCATTCCAGACTTTGTTCAACTATTATTCTCAATGTGGCTATCTTGTCTGTACAGGATCTATTTTGTCGAAAACCGGCTTGTTCATCTCTCAGTTGCTTGTCTACGGCAAGGATGATTCTGTTTAATACTTTTCCTGGCACTGATAGTAACATTATTCCTCTATAATTTGTGCACTCTTGTAAATTTCCCTTCTTATGCAACTTGACAGATAACCTTCCTTCCATTCTGCTGGTATTTCCTCTCTCTCCGAGACTTTGCCAAGTAGTTTGTATAATATCTCTGTAGAGGTATCAATATCTGTTTTGATTGCCTCTGCTGGAATGCCACCTGGACCAGTTGCTTTTCCATCTTTCAGAAGCTTTATGGCTTTATTTATTTCTTCTCTACTTGGTCGTTCACAGCTGATTTGTAGCTCCTCTTCTGCTGGCTGGATGTCTGGGGGATTTGTTGGAGATGGTCTATTGAGAAGTTCCTCAAATTGTTCTGCCCATCTCTTTATTTGTTCTTGTACGAGTATATTACTAAGCAATTTTCCATTCTTATCTTTTATGCGGCCATTTGCTTGCTTATATTTCCCTGTTAGCTTCTTTGTGTTGTTGTACAGGTCCCTCTGTAAAAGACCCGGTGAGAGACTTCCATGTTTTGGACAGCACTTGTCATACTGGAACCGGTTTCCCTTGAGGCTCCAGGAGGAGCACGACATCTGCGTTACCACTGTATGATTGAAAGATGTAATCTACGTGGGAACTTGATCAACTACCCAACCTTGCGCAGCGCTGTATCTACTGGTCATGTAGATGTAGTGTGAGAGTGGAAGCAACGCGAATGGTGTACTGTTCTATGTAGTTGACACTAGATAATACTGCACTCACACACTCTTATACGAGTCAATGATGGCTGGAACTACAGCTGACGTTTTTTTCGCACCTTTTATTAAGGACACACACACTTGACGTGAACATCTGCATATGACAGTACATGGTTGACAGGACATCATCATATTGCATAATTGAGTAGCAACATCAGTAATGTATTCAGGCAGCATATGAATATATATTATGGGACGACAGTAGGCAGACGTTCTAGTTGTCTGTCGTCGCATACTCAGTAAATGTACATACATGAATAGTAATAGCGGTTCGTTGCTAGAACCTTTTCTTGACAGTAATAATGTTATTTCATAATAACGGAGTTCCTTGATGGTAAGATCTCCGATCCACTGTCTGATAATAAGAGTTAGATTCTGTTCTCAGGCCAGTGATGCACCATAATGACAGTACTTCAAAGATGGCCACCTTCTTTGAGTTTCACTCACTCGTCCAACAGAAGGATAATAATAAAGCCAAAGTTAATTCAACATTCGAATATATATATATATATATAACTTCATAGAGTTTTCCATCTAGCTCTACATTAATAGGGTTGTTTCATGTAGATAGGAATACTAGTGGAACCTGTCATCTTCAACTGTGCATATGGACGACCAACGACGTTCGAACTAGGTTGTCATCTAAACCTAACCGAATGAAGGTCATCAAAGAAAAGAGGGTCTGGCTTTACCTGGAGTCCGAATTTAAACATAATAAAGTACATGAGAAGAAGCTCCTACACAATACTCTCGCAGAGACATTCCCTCCTTATGGAAAAATCATCCACAAATCACTTTTTAATCATAACAGGACCAGCCCTAGAAAAACACTCAGCCATTATCGGCGGCTACTTCGGAACTCTCTACAACCCAGTAGGACTACGAATACCTGCGCCAGATTCCGGCACAAAGAATATAGTCCGACCTAAACATACAAAGATATACAATATAAAACTGAATCTTCTTGCACTAGACAAGTAGTACACATGAATTCGAACCATAAACATTCTAAGCAAAATTAATCTATTTTCTGGCCCTAACAAACGAGAACTGACATGAATTCAATTATTCATACGCCGAATCAATATCAATAGAGATCATCCATATAATCAAACGTATAAATCAATCATGGATTATCTAGCTTTACCAAGGGAAGCATTTTCGTACACAAATAAATACAACTATATATTTTCCATATTAAATAGACGAAGTAATCCGTGTGTCGCATAATTCCATACAAAAGAATATGTGTATGTAATATGCGCAACACCCTCATATTTTCTTTGGCTGCAGATTCCTCTGCTTCCCTTGCCAAATCATCAATATATTTCATCTTGTCTCTTTTGATGTTTCTTCTTACTTCTTTGTTTGCTTCTATGTACACTTCATGAGCCTTGGCTTTGGAGCTTCTTTTTTTGCTTCGGTTAAATCTGCTTTCTTGTTTTTCCTGTCTTCTATCTTGCTAACGGTTTCTGTTGTTATCCATGCTTTGCACTGATGTTCTCTTTTTCTCAGTACTTCTTCACATGTCTCGTTCCATATATTTTTTACTTGTTGCCAGTGGTCTTCTGTATCTGTTTCATCTTCCAGCTGTTGGAGTACTTGGTATTTGTTGGATACTGTGATTGAAATTTTTCTCTTATTTCCTTATTTCTTACATATCCCACATTGTACTGTTGTCTATAGCTATATACTGTTGTAAATTTCTTCAGTTTTAATTTTGTTTTAGCCAACAGAAGATGGTGTTCTGATACAAAATCTGCTCCTCTACATACTTTCACATCATGCAATGATGAACTAAACTTCTTACTTATGCATATGTGATCAGTCTGATTCTCAGTTCGTGATATGGATGTTGCTTTATGTATTCCCTTATGTGGAAATATGCTTCCTCCTATAGCTAGTTGATTTGAAGCACAGAAGTTTGCTAATAGTTCCCCATTCTCGTTCATTTTACTGAATATTTATTTTGCCTGAGCTGGTCTCATAACTTTTGAAATGTATCTTCCATTTGATGACGCCAGATATTTGAATCTCTAGACTTGTTTCGAAAAAGTTTCTCTTTACTTTGATTACCCATTCCAGAGAAGTCGATTTCTTCGAGATGAATATTACGTCTGCCTTTTCGTTTATTAAGTATTTTTTTAAATTTAAATACAGCATTTACTTTTACTTTCTCTCATTGTTGTATCGATCCTTTCGTGTAAAATCGTTTCCACTTACTACTATCAGGGGTCGTCCACGTATGACGTTACGCAGTGAGGGCGTAGGGGGTAAAAATGTTGGGACGAAGTGTGACGGTACTGGGAAGCCGGCATGATGAACTTAGACGTAAAACAAAAAATACGATTGCTTTACAGTAGCAAATTTTATGTTAAAACATGCATACACAATAGTAACTATGAGAACGACTATATTAACACACCAACAACAACAATAAAAATAATTCAGTTTTCAATTGTATATACACTAGGTTTACTACGCACAGAGCCGTGCTGGTGTAATGGTTACAGCGTTGCGCTGGAGTCCAGGTTTTCAAGGTTCAAGCCCGGGCGCTGTCGTTTGTAGGAATGTCATCGACCGGGATTTTGGCTGAGTAACCTGAACGGCTCCTGCAGATAAACCCCTTGTGGATGGGAAGGAGCGAAGCTCCTGACCGGGTTGGAAGGAAAGTCCACTGGCTGCCCAGCCTCGCAATGACATGTCATTGGGCCAAAAGGGCTGGAAAGCTCGAGTGCCGCTGGTTAGGAAAAAAAAAAACAAAAAAACAACGCAGTTTTTGTAACGGAGGGAATGCACAACTTAATATTTTTACGCACAGGCCATTAAGAATTAGACGGAACATTAGTCCCAACGCGATCATTTTAAATACACAATCGTGAAAATTAAAACACAAACAGTTAAAACTGATGAAAACAAAATAAATAAACAATCAAAACACACAATTAACGAATGAGTAGTTGCATTTGATAGTAATAAATACAGATAGATGAAATGTCTAAACGACCAAACTTTTCGCACTAATAATAGAAGTCCAAGACAGTATGAGCGATTAAGAATTAACGACGGGCCAATTTGAAAACGTACTTTATAGTCTGGACAAAAGGTCACCGAAAGATTTATCAATAAATAAATAAGAATAATTACTGTGAGTTTAGTAATAATTGATACTATTTATTCAAATTATAACCAATGTGGTACGGAACACCGTTTTTGTTTTTATTTTTGTATTTTCCATAAATTTAAAACATAATATTCCCCCACCCTTACATGACGACATCATAATCATCATCCTTCAGCTGCCAAAGGTGTAAAGGCCTTCAGCAAACTTATGCCAAGTCTTCCTGTCACGTGCCATCACCTCAAGGTCTTTCCATATGTCAGTCTGCAGTTCTTTTATCCATGTGCATCTTGGTCTCACTCCACTCCACTCCACTCCACTCCACTCCACTCCTGTTACCCCGGGGATTCCAGAACGCGGACTGCCACACCTGGCAACACCTGTTGTCAAAAGTTCAACCTGTCGAGTCATCATCAGCATTATCTTCTTTGTCGCTGCTTAGGGAGAATAAGTCCACCGCTGTAGATGGCTCACCTGAGGAAGGCCTAGGTCACATTATTGTAGTAGCTATTAATTTAACACGAAGAAGTTTCCAGCTGATACACAAGCTCACATTAGTCATTTTTTTACGAAATGCCTGAGTAAGTAGTAATGGTATTCCTTCGTTGACTCCTAAGAGACACCTGAGATTCACACAGGGCAACTTACCGACATTCATAAAGCTCAAGACATGAACTACTGTTGAGGATAACTGTGGCACCGATAAAATGACTGCTGAACATCTGTTTTTGTTTTGTAGCAGTTTTCCCTCGTTTTTACGAGGTGCGTCCCGTCAACCTAGACACAAGGCCCGTTGGTTATCTTAGGGCACAGGTGTAAATATATAAGACATTGTGGTCTGATGGTGTAATGAGCATCTGTTGCAAAGGTGCCCAACACATGACGAGCATTGCAAAGCACTCATGGTCGTCACAAGAACCATTCCTGGACAAAACTCTGTGGGCAATACCATCAACCTCAGATTGACCACTGCTTTCTTTAAGCATATTCAAATTGATGTCTGAAAGTGTCCGAAGAAGAAGAAGAAGAAATATGAAAAAATGAAGAAGAAGAAGAAGGAAGAAGAAAAAGGAAGAAGATTAAGAAAACGGAAGATGATGATGAAGAAGAAAGAGGAAGAAGAAATAGAAATAAGAAAAAGGAAGAAAAAGAAGAAGAAGAAGGAAGAAGAAGAAATAAAAAAGGAAGAAGAAGGAAGAAGAACAAGGACAAAGAACAAGGAAGAAGAAGCAGAAGAAAAAGGAGGAAGAAGAAAAAGAAATATGAAAAAGGAAGAAGAATAAGAAGAAAAAGGAAGAAGAAGAAGGAATTTTTTTTAAAGGAAGAAGAAAAAGGAAGAAGAAGCAGAAGAAAAAGGAGGAAGAAGAAGAAGAAATATGAAAAAGGAAGAAGAAGAAGAAGAAGGAATTTTTTTTTAAGAAGAAGAAGAAGAAGAAGAAGAAGAAGAAGAAGAAGAAGAAGAAGAAGAAGAAGAAGAAGAAATTTTTTTTTAAGAAGAAGAAGAAGAAGAAGAAGAAGAAGAAGAAGAAGAAGAAGAAGAAGAAGAAGAAGGAATTTTTTAAAAAAAGGAAGAGGAAGAAGAAATAAGAAGAAGGAAAAAGAAGAAGAAGAAGAAAAATGAAAAAGAAGAAGAAGAAGAAGAAAAATGAAAAAGAAGAAGAAGAAATAAGAAAAATGAAGAAGAAGAAGAGATGGTAGTTACACCAGATTGTTTGAAAGAATGTTGAGAAGAATAGCCGTACCAACACACTTTAAAATCTGAAGTGGTAGCAATACCTCTTTTGTTGTTATCTGCGTCCCCCGGCGCCCACACGCATTGAAAACTTTATTTTTTGTTAAGTTTTATTTTCCCGTCTTTTTTCTAAATGTTGTTCCTCCTTCGCTCAATCCTCCCACACCTTCACACCTTCCTGTCGCAGCTCGCACATTATTACGGACGCGCGCAGGGTCCTGGTTGCCAACCAGGGCGCGTGATCCAGGCACGACGTGGCACGAAACCCAGACGTGTGAATCGTAGTGGTACAGAGCAATAAATTAAGTGTGCAGTGCGTATGAATAAATCCATCCGCGTAATGATAGAATGATTATAAATCGCTGGCTTGTGTGGTTTACACTAGGATTTGTATTTTTTTAATCGCCGGTGTGTTTTG